>JAAAKQ030253357.1:0-10888 GCA_010016005.3 Zanna intricata | reverse complement strand
AAAGTAGAGAAAAGTCGTAGTTTTATGATGTATATAATAAAATTTTTGTTGGTTTAATTTTTATTTCAAAACTGAGGTTACTTTGTGGACGACCCTCGTAATTATGAGAAAATTTATGTACAATAAGTTAATAAAAAATATAAAAATTCCTTGAAAGTGCATACTGATTTGAAAATACACCTAATTAAGAAAGGAAAAAAAAGGTTAAGCTAATAAAGAAAAGTCATAATATAACTTCAGGAAGTTATGATCAAAATGGATTATCAAAGTAGGCAAGCTGCAGTGTACAAAAGAATATCTAGTAGTTTTGCTTGTTCTTTAACTCATATTTAGAAAAAGCAATAAAGTAAATGCAAAAACCAGAAGTAAGCAATCTGAAGAATAAACATTAAAATTTTATGACATATTTCTCCTTTAGTTAAAACTAAAAATCACAAAACAATGGATTCCATTTACAAGGGAAAAAATTATTTGAAAGCTTGGCTATCTTGGTCTATTACTACTTTGATCTTAGCCACCTGATTTTTACAGTTAATAAGTTTTCCTTTATTGTACTTTTGTGTAAAAAAAAAATTGTGTCTAATGATCCCTGGGTTTTGTAAACTATTCCTTACTATCTGATGGTTCTAATTGCCTAAAACATCAAGAGTGAGGAAGTAATAAGGTCATAATTATAGAAATTGAACAATGTGAAGCAAGGTAAAATACTACAGCCAAAACTGTTAATGAATTTGTTTATTTAGATTACAAAGTTAAGAAAGTTGAAACTTTTTCTCTGCGTATTGTTGGCAATATTTAACAAAAAAAAAAAAAAAATCTTAACTAATTAACAATAACCCAATGAGTTGGTTTAATTCAACTTTCCAAGTCAAATATTCTGAGGTACAAATCTATACAACTGAGGTAACAATCCTTAGCTAATCTGAGGTACAAACTTATCTTTACTAAGATTTCTTAGTAAAGGTAAGTAAAATAGGATTTCTTAGTAAAGATAAGTTACTTGATTGATGATGTGTAGCGTGTGTGAAAATGCTGTACCCTGACCAGGATTTGAACCCAGGACCTCCGGATGAAAGGGCAAGATGCTACACCCACTTTTGCCTTGGAGGCCGATAGGCCATGGGGTTGCTTAATTGGTCCGTAGTTGAGATTGCAACATACACATTAAAAATAGAAAAATAATTAAAAATATTTTGGTTAACTGTAATTAACAGAAAAGTTTTTAACTATCCATGTGATTGTGATATTGGATCTCTTTATGTTTATAAAAATTTTTAAATATTTAACAGTAATTTTAATATTTCTTCTGCAGTTACTGTTAACCTCTTTGGGAGTTTTTTATTGTAAGAATGTAGGTGAAATTCTTTTTAAATATATGTGATAAGTAACCTACAAGGTGTGATAAAAAAATATGGTGAATTATGTTATAAAAAACAAAGTAAAAAGTTACCTTAAATATGAATTAATCTCTTTCAAAGTACTGTCCTTGGCTAGCAATACACTTATCCCAACGTTGAATCCACGACGAAGGATTTCTGGAAGGCTTTTTTTTGGAATGGATGGCTTTCAGCTGCTCTGTCATGGCCTTAGGAATGGTGTCAAACTTTTCCCTTTTAGCACATTTTTTTTTTCGGGAAGAGCCAGAAGTCACATGGTGCTAAATCTTGTGAGTAAGGCAGATGTGGACAGACAGGAAGACTTTTAGCGGCCAAAAACTCGTGGATGAAAAGCGACTTGTGGTACGGCACGTTGTCATGATGAAGAAGAAAGCCATTGCCCAATTTTTTAGGTCTCTTTCTTCACACATCGTTTCGCAAATGTTCCAGTATCCCGCTTGTAAAATTCAGAGTTTACAGTTATTCTAGTGTTATTCGCCTGTTTGAACGAACAAGTTTGGCCACTTTTTGCTCATTTTCATCTGTTTTTGAGGTCGAAGGACCATTTCTCATCCTTAACTGACTCATTTGCACTTTTAAATCGCTCATACCACTTGTAAACAGTCTTCAAAGTTACCACATTATCACCATACATGATTTTACCATTTCATAAGCTTCTTTGGCATTTTTTTCAACTTGAAACAAAACAATGTTAATGCGTTGTTCAAGATCCATGTTTCAATAGATGCGTATAAGTAACTGCTGCTATAAAAATTCATTCACTGTATTTTAATAAAAATTAAAATTAACCCTTTAACAAGGTTAAATGAGTGATGAAAACTCTTAAATTTGGGTTTCTTTATTTAAATTTATTAATTTTTATTACCATTTAAAGAAAATTGTACTTACATTCCAACATCAGAGAAATCATAATTCTGATGTAACTGCAATGGTGAATCTTTTTTCCACTTAAAAACATCATCAGGACATTTTTCAACTTCAATCTTTTTACTGAAATCAATATCTGGATATAGTTCATCTTCTGTTGCTTCACCTTTCTCAATTGCCTTCATAATATTTATACGTCTATCCATTTCAGCCCTGAAAAAAAAAATAAGAGCAGTTGTATTAAGGTTAACACTATAAGGTGTTAAAAAGTATTGAGACTTTGGAGGCCAAAATTGAGAATATATTTGTTGTTTTTGGAAAATAAAATCATGGGACAACATTTAAACCATTTTTTTTTTTTTATTTATGATCTTCCATTTTTCTGGCAACATAATAATCCTGTCACTATAGAACTTTTGTGGTTTCTGATGAAAATATTGATGTTTTCACAGGCCTCTATTATACTACTGACACTAACACTTTTACACTAACTCTACTCAGTTCTATAGAAAACCTTCCATTCAAGTGCAGGCTGTTTCTTTTGAATTGCTAGGTGCAATTATGCTACTTGTTGACATTACAAGTTTGAATCAATGTAACTTGCCTGGCGGCAGCAGCAGCAGCTTGTGCTGCACAACACTCTTCCGATCTCGCCAAACACACAGCATAACAACCTTCTTGGATGTCAGTGTGGGCTTTGCCACAGACAATGAAGCTTCACGCTTTAACCACATCTGTGCAGCTATCCACTTTTCATAATTTATGATCAACCAGTTCAGAAATGGCTCGATTTCTTTACGTTACAGAGTTTTATAGATAGAAAAATCTACTCAACTGAATTTCTATCTGCAAATCTCTACTTGTCAGATCATGTGACAGCTAAAAATCAAGCTTTTTTTTGTAGCCAGACTTCTCCAAATAGTTTAAAATCATCTGGTGATCATTGTTTAGATCATTGGCAATGTCACAACTGCTTATATGCTGGTCTTTGACGTTTGTCAGAATATCATTCACTTTTTCAGCAATTGGTCGCCCATGCAAGCAGCATCTTTGAAATCGAAATTTCCAGAACGAAAGTAAAAACCATGTTATGGCTTGTTATAACATGTCTTGATCATAAACAACACAAATTTCTTCACACTATACAAATTTGTGCTTATGTTGAAATAATATTGTAAAATTTAACATGGTTTGCAGACTCATCTTCAATAATTCATCTTCATTTTCAATGGTGCACAATACTTTGCATCTGAGAACAAGAGTTCCAACATTTTTTGCATATCTACTGGCTTCAACTGCCATCTGTCTATTGACAGTCAACTTGATCCACTGAGACTCATACTCTTGAGATAAAACTCATTTCTTTTTTGACTACCTATTATAATGTGTTGTAAAACATCTTCTGTACATTAATATTATATACTGTGATTAAGAATTACTCTTACTATTGTAACAAAATATAATGAAGGTATAATTGTAACTAAGTTTTGCAAGTGTAACATTTTCCTTTTGTCTTCAGTTTTCCCCTATTTAAATTCTGTGCTACTTAAAATCGTAGTCCAAAGTTTTCATTCTGAAATTGAATTTCTAATTGCTGATGCTCTAGCTTCAAAATTCTTAACACACTTATTAAATCAGGTAGTCTGTTGTGGGGGATTACACATCTCTGAAAATTATTAATCTCTTTTCATGATCTTAGTTGGTGTAATAAATATTCTATTTTCTAAAAATTGTTCTGCCTTTGTCAATTTCCTTTACATATTAACTGAAGTACAACAAGGACCACAAGGATGAACCACATCTTGAATTTCCAATTTTAATATTCCAGGGTTTTCATTAAAATGTTGCTAGTTATAGGAAAAATAATAAATCCAATTTAAAATGCATTGTATGTGACACTTCAAATAATGTTGTTGTCAAATAGTGACATTGTCTTAATGCAAACATATAGTTTTCATTTTCCTCTTCATCCTGTTCATTACCCCTCACCAACCCAAATATAAACATATCCAAAGGCAAGCAAAATGAATTAGTATGCATCAACCAATTATGCTTAGAAAACTTAACGACTTATTGAACCAAAACGTTTGATTTAAATATTAGATAATAGTTATAAATTATAACTTACTGTTTCTCCAGCACATGATCACTGATTTTAGCTAACAGCTTCTCCCACTGTAAACTGTTAGGAATATCACCAACTCCTGGATATTCACCATAAGCTTTCCTCCAGAACTGTATCGGTTCATTTGAAACAGCATAGAAGCAATGTGCACCAAATTTTGGAATATGTTGCATCGCTGAATATTCTTTCAAATCGAATGATAAATTTGTCCAAACTGGTGGTAATGGACTAGCTAAAGGATCTGCAACATTAGCCCCGCTTGTAGCTTTTGCTTCAGTTATCTCAATTAACTCTCTTGTCATTTCCAACAACTATAAAATACATAAAAAAGGAATATAAATTTCATTATAATTAATATGTTTTTACAGTGACATTCTATTTCATCAACAATAGTTTTTGCTTAAAGTATTCCACTTCATTTTTAACAGTTACTGCTAATCTAATAAATCTAAGTTTTAAAATGAATAGTGGATTTTTGTATCCAAGGTATTTTTATATGCAGCACAGCTGGTACACAAGTAGTGTAAAGTAACAAAATAATATACTCATCTTTATGTTATGTAATCACAATATTATAATTCATTGACCTGTGTGACAAAATGTTAATATTAATACTAATTTAAAATACAGTTTGAAAAATTATTGAAATATGTTTTCAAAGCTGTTATATTCATGGAACTAGTATTCAGTTTGGTAAAGGGTTTCACCTCTTTATCCAGATGCATTTCCCTTCGATGACTTATTCAAATAGTGTAATCTAGAATTTAGATTCTTATCAAACAAAATTAAATAATTTATACATACATATTAGGCAGAGTTATCGGTTAACTTTATCAGAGGCGAGTAGTGCACATTGAAGCAATGCCACAAATATATATTGACCCAGATCCAAATGATGGACACAGTCATGAGTTAATAGCTGTCTGTAGAGCACTGCAGCACTACACTAACTTCAGTAGCATAGCTTTATCATCAATAACTGAACTGCTATTCATCTTGCCTTGCCACTTTCACTTTCAAATCTTGCCACAAACAATTCTGTACTCAGCATAATCAGAATGGATAATAAAGCCAACACTGAAAAGATGAGATGTTTTCTGAATTAAAATAGAAAGCAAGTAGCATCGATGACTTTGAAATGACAGGATTAGTTAAAAATTAAACTTATGTCAAGTCTAATAATGAACTTATGTGCAGAAAGAATTGGAAAAACTTTCATTCTTATTCAAACCATTCTAAAACAAAAAATATAAATATTAATTGAGCTACAAAAACTTGAAAAAAAATGATTTTTTAGACTTCAAAAATGATTTTGGAAAATGGAAGAGGAAAAAGTTAGTTAATGGCTTGATCAGGAACTTTTATAATTTTAGTTTTTAGTTTAATGGAATAAAAATAAGCATATTTTCACAATTATTTTATGATATTACAACTATAAAAGTGATAAATACTTAACTTACTGTCAACCCATCATGGAAAGACTCAAGTTCCTCCTTAGGTGGTTTCAATTCAAATATACCCACAAGACTTCGACGATGAAGTGCAAATAATAGTAGCTTAAGATGTTCATTACGTAATTTCTTAAAATTGTCATCATTAATACTACGTAGTTTCTGTAACCACTGAGCTGCACGGACACGATCTGTAAAATTAGCATTATTTTATTATTTATCATGAAAATAACAAAATTCCAGCTTTTCTTCATATAATGATGTGTTATTTCAATAACAAAGTAAGATTTTGTGTTTGTCTTTAAATTATAGTAATTCTATTCAGAGTTTTGTTCGATGAATTCAACATTAAAAATCTTATACCTAAATACAATATAAAACTTAAAATAAATATAAAGGTTAGGTTCCATAACCATAATGGTTATACGAGATCCACACAATCTCATTACTCCTGAAAATGACAACCTTTTTCAAGAATAACATGATTTGTCTTATTCTAGATTCATTTAACAAAGTGTTATCTGTTACGATCTTTACCAAGCCAAATATATATCTGCATTATCAGCCATAGCAGATGTCTAAATAGGACAGCTAGACTTTAGCCTATGGCGGCAAGTTTTGAAGGCAATAATGGGCCACATGGCAGGAGCACTGTTGTTCAGCCTGTGGGCAGCACAGATTTGTAAATCCAACTCTGCATATCAGAATATCAATTACCAAAATACAGGCGATACTAGCAATATAAATGAAATCACAGAGGCTAGATTTCAATTTAACAATTTCTTTCAAAGAAAGCAAACATGTGATAGGCTTTTGTAAATCAGTACTTCAGCTGGTTGAAATTCCTCACAGCTGTAAGAAATAGGATAGATAGTGTGAAATATGGGGAATAGTGTTAGATAGGAAACATGGAAATCATACCTCATTCTGTCATGAAACAATATGTTATTAGCAGCTTTGACTTTGCAATGTAGAAATTATGAATTTTAGTTCAGTATTATTAAAAAAAAATATACAGATTTTAAGACGAAATTTTTCAGTTCAATAGAACAATTATAGAATGAGTTGTAGATCATTTGAAGGATAAGGTTTCCAATAACTACTGCATGTGCTCATTAATTATAGAAACTTCAAAAATAGAAATAGAATAGAAATAGAAACTTAAAAATGGCGAATCAACAACAGATTGTGTTTTGTTTTCAAGTTCATGAAAACAAATCTGGTAGTCATGGTGAAGTATGCTTTACAAAGGCAATTCTATATTAATCCACTCTCTTCAAAGAGCATTTGACAGTGGTTTTGACAGTTTGATGAGACTGGGTTGTCTAACTGAAAAATCCAGATAATGAGGATTTTGGAGAAGCAACAGGAGATATTTCATGATGCTTTTTAGCATAGATCACACATTAAGTTCACAAATCTAGATACCTATCAGCTTCCAATTCTTCAACCAATCATCTGGCATGTGCTAAGACATCTTTTCTTGCGAAACCATGCAGACTGCAGTTCTGTATGCAGTCTGAGCTTTCCCATAACAACAAAAGGAAGCAATGGGAATTTTGCCGAATCGATGCTGGAGAAACCATTTTAAGTTTCATTTTCATTGATGAAGCGACTTTTTACTTAAATGGCACCACCAATAGTCATATTGTTTGCATTTGGGAATTGGAACCCCCATATGCAACAGTTGAGCACAAGAAAGATTCTTCTGAGGTGAATGTGTTCAATGCAATGTGTAGTGTAAAGACCCAAGTTTATGGTCCCTTTTTCTTCTGAGGGAAAGACTGTTTTCAGGACAAACCTTTCTCAACATGCTTCAAAACTGGTTCTTCCTGTTACTGCAAGAGATTCAGATGACTTCATTTTACAACAAGATGAAGAGCATCACCTCATTGGAACCTGATGGTACCAGCTTTTTTGAATGAATTAGTGCACCAACATGGATTGGTCAAAACAGTGACCAAGATCTTTCTCTTTGTGCTTGACCTGCAAGATCTCCAGATTTAATTGCATGTGAATTTTTCTTGGAGGGATATGTTGACCGTGTTTTTTATCCACCAATACCCACAAAATGAATGACTTTAAACATTAAATATCAATTGCGGTTAACTCAGCGACATGTTGCCATGCATCAGGGTGGAATTTTCTTGTCACTTTGATGATATCTGTGTTGCTTCTGGCGGTTATACTGAACATCTGTAAGTTTATGAGTGTAAAACATGTGATTTGATAAGAATTTTGTATTACTTTTCTTCATGAAATTGATTCATTCTTTTTCAATAATCAGTGGTCAAATTTCCGATTAAAATGACAAATTGAGCTTAACTGCTCAATATACTTTTATATTAAAAGAGTAAATATATTATATGTTGAATATCTTATGTTTACAAGTATTTACCCAACACACAACTTGATAACTGAAAGAAATTATATGTAACTGTTTAGTAGAATGATATGAATCATTCAATATATTTCAGAAATTATTTTTTTTTTAGTTTGCTTTGTTTTTCTTTGATGAATCGACAAGTTTATAATTGTTCATGATTGGGATAATAACAGAGGTATTCATAAAGCTTATCAAATGTGTTGCAACTGGCTAAATGTAGTTTGGAGTGTGAAAGCAAGTTGCTGGAAGTTATGAAGTCTATGTTGAAAAAGATTTTTGATGGAAAATTTGGTACTCTGGTTAACAGTGACCTAATAGTTTGAAATCCATAATTTGGCAGACAAAAATAACGCATTAAAAGATTAGGAGGAATGCCTGAAGGATGAAAATGTCAAAATAATAAGATTAGATATCATTCTCAGCGTAACAACCTTGAAGTAGATAAGTGACAGTGACTGCAGTGAGATGGTAAAAAGAATTCTGTTCTGGTGTATCAAGACAGATTGTTGTATGAAGTACGTTCTCTGGCTTAAAAAAAAATGGTTGTATATTTGGCTGCAAATAAATTAGCTGCAAACTGTACACATCAAATTTCCCAAAGGAAAAAATATTTCTAAATAGAAAAATTGAGTAAATAGTAATAGAGTAAAGTAAATATTTTATTATAATTATAGCACTGTAACTTTATAAAGTTTTATAAAGTTAGTTGAGCAATGTATCATTACCAAATAATAATGAAAGCATAGGGATGTGCTAATCAGCGATTTGTTTCAAAACAAATATTTAAGAAAAGACAAATTACAAGAATAATTATAAAAATTAATTTTTTCAAGAGATTAAGTTCCTGCCAACAATTTTTACAAACAGCCTTGATATAGAAACAAACTACCTGAAGCACTGCTGGAATTAAAGAGTGTGAAGTATCATTAGTGAAGGACTATAGAAAAACATAACATTTATATTTAATGTACATTTATATTATCTTAATGAATTTCAGTTTTTCTCTTAAATTTATAAAATAAAATATACATTTATATTTAAAACATACCATCAGAATTCGGTAGATTTAATACCAGACGTTTCGAGAAAGGTAAGTATAGATCAAATTCTGTTTCCAGAGCAATTAATTCTAATTCTGTTGGCATACTGATTAAAATTAGCTATTAAATGTTTTGTAATATTTTTCTTAGACAATTATAAAAAAATACGTGTAATTTTGAGGTATGTGTAAATTTTTGTATGATCAACTGAAAATTTTTAAGATGGAATAAAAGTTTAAGTGAAAATGATTCTGTTGCTAGGTAACCCATGATTTATTTACAAAAAAAAAAAAAGAAGAAAAACTTACAATCCAACACTTTATAATCCAGAAAATTTCATCTGTAATTTAAAACTTAAAAAATTATTTAAGTTGAGAAATATTTTAAGTTTTGATAAAATTTTGAACACCGTAAGTTTTAACTGGAATATAATCAAATAAATAATATTTCCTGGCTTGATAACCCACATGTTCCAGCTGGTTATTGATTGGACAGGATTATTTTTACCACAGCACAGAAATATTTAAACAGATTTTAAAATACATTTTAAAAAAAATTATAGTTGCTCATTTCAATGTATTTTTTTTTTTTGTTTTGCTTGAGTAAAATTAAATACAAAAAATAGTAATTAATTTTTTTCTTTTTATCTTAAGATACTTATTATAATTTCCTAACTTAACCTCTTTCTCTTTATCATAATTGTAAATTGCAGCGTTAGGCCATCGATATAAAAAATGATTATTCAATTTTAAAAAAAATGTATCTGTGCTTTATATGGTAAAGTAAACAGTAATAATCTTTGATTTGACTTACTGTATATGTCAGGAGAATAAAAATAAACATGATGTAGTACTAATGATACAAGTTATTACATCATGCTGCTCTCCGTGGCACGAGTAGTAGCGTCTCAGCCTTTCATCTGGAGGTCCTGGGTTCAAATCCCGGTCAGGCATAGCATTTTTCACACACGTTACAATTCATTCATCTCATCCTCTGAAGATATAACCTAACGGTGGTTCCGGAGGTTAAAAAAAAAAAAAAAAAAAAAAATTACATCATAGTTCAAGCTTGACTGATTAATGTGTGTTTCCATCAATATTTTCAGAAGTTGACTTTATAATTAACTAAATTTACATATGTTTTGTTTTATATGAATTGGAAAAAGTCAATTAAAAAACCCAGTAAAACTAAAGATTGATAAAAACATATTTCCCATTGAAGAAAAGCTTTATTTGATAAGGATTTTGTAGTTTTCAAATAATGTATTAATTTTTTTTAAACTATCAAATCAGATGTGAGCATTCCAGATAGTTGGACATCTGGAAAATCAGCATTTGGAAAATTGGTATCTCACTGTACAACTGAATATGTGGGGTGCCATTCATAATATGACAGTACCTATTATTATTTATCTTTTCACCTCAAGTTTTATCTAATATTTTTTTAAAATTTCATCTCGTAATACTTTGTCTGATTTTTACCTTATTAATCTCTAATTGTCTGATTTTTACCTTATTAATGATTAATTACTGTGAAATAATTTTTCTTTAAAAATAATTTTTAAACTTCATATTTGTAAATACTGGGAAGGCAAAACTAATTTTCTCAATTACTATTAATAT
>JAAAKQ030253312.1:6561-19689 GCA_010016005.3 Zanna intricata | reverse complement strand
TCCAAATTTTTTTTCCAATCCAACCTTTGTTGTGTAAGTATGTACGTTAGCCTGTGTTTAGTCTTATAAATCTGGATCCCGTTGACCTATTTTCTACAAAACTGGTAGACAAGTATACCTTCGGAAGGAAATAATGTATTAAATTTTTGAGATAAATTGGAGAAAATAATTATGTTGTTTTGGGCGAAATAAGATTTCAAATATTTACTGCGGCACTTGGAAAATTTTTTTCTTGCAAAAGTTGAAATTTTTTTTAACAAAGTCACAAATTACCAAAAATAAATCTTTATTTAATATTCATCCCCCTCCCCCAAAAAAATGTTTTTCTTATAACTATATCTTGCTTCAGAACTAAGTCAATGGGAGATTTAAGCATCTATATTTTCTCCATCAACTAGACTTTAAACCTTTACAAAATGTTTTTGCCCATCTCATTCTAATTTTTTGCGGTAACAAAAATATTTTTCTATTTAGATTTAAATTTAAAATAAATTATTTTTTTTTTTTATATGCAATTAACCACTGCATTTAAAATTGTTAATTACCAATTATTTTATAGCCCTTACTCTTTAGTATTTCTTAAAAAAAAGAAAAATTAACCAAATCGTTTCAACTCTTCCTAGAAAATTACATTATTTCGTTAGAATTATAGTTGTACTCGTATCATTGTATTTTTTTAACAATTTTAAAAAGTTTCTTTTTTAAATTTATTAACACCACTTAAGGATTATTTTCATAAAAATTCATTTTGCTTAATGTTTTCCCGTAAGTATGAGAGCCCGCAAGATGGAAAATTTTTATTTTTATTTTTCAAGATCAAACCCCAAGGTTTATTAAGATCTTCATAACCATATCAATAATCATATTTAACTGTGCATAATATAATTATAAATTAATATTTTTATAATAAAAATATGAAAAAAGAATTCATAATTTTTTTTCAATAAAAAGGAATTATTTTATGTGAAATATACAAACACAACTTAAAATGATTGAATTGAAAAATGAATCACATGGGGAATGTTATGGAATTCATTGCCGGCATTTTATCAAATGTGCCGATTTCGATAAGTTGTTTTTTTTTTTTTTTTTTTTTTTTTTTTTTTTATTGAAGGAATTTTCTCAGTTGTCCCTAATAATTAAAGCGAAAGAAATAAAACGTTTTTGAAGTTTTAAAATAATAAGTTATAATTAGAGATTTGAGTAATTTTTTTCTGACTGTTTGTCCTAAGTATTATATATTACAATCACTTAATTATAAACTGTCTGACATTCTTATATTAAAGTATCGTCAAATATAATTTTTAAAAAATTGATGTACGAGTGAAAGGTAAAAAAAAAAACAACAAAATACACTGAGTTTGTAAAGTCTTAGCTCCATGTAGCCTATTTGCATCGGTTTCTTAGAATTAATTCTTTATTTTTTCAAATGCATGTTTTTTGTGTTTATTGTCAAGAGCTTTTTCATATTGGTGTCATTTATTCAGGTTTATCCGTATTTTCAATTGACAAAAAATATAAATAAATTCTAATCTATTAACCGCATTTCAAAAGACAAATTTTTTCGGTTCTCTTTCTTTACGGTAATCTTACTTTTTAGTTGCCTTATTTTTAATATATTTTTTAATTGTAATGTTGTATAAAAAAAATACTTTTTAGTATATTACTATTTTAATACTAATTCTTTTTTTAGTGCATTCAGGGAATCCAAATTTAAGGTTAAAAATATAAAACTTTTTCAATATTTAATTAAATTTATTTTAACATCTTTTTATGTTGTAATTTATGGCTCATAGATTTTTTTTTAAGTTTATTTGCATCTATAAATTACTTTTCTTTTTTTTTTTATACACATGTGGTGAAATTCAGTATCACTTGGCAATCATCCCTTTTTGCACCCGTCTTAAATTCCCAACACTTGTATGTTGGATTATGCAACACTGTTAGGCTCAATGGTTTTTTTTATATACATCCCCACGGTAACTGGACCCGCCGTTAGGCATTACTCAGTTGCCGCGGAGTGTCATGGCAGCAGTCTGCCCATCCTCTCTTAGCTTCTGGTACTGACCTCCGCTTCTGGCTTCCCTCCACTGGGAGGCTACTATTCCTGATCCTAAGTTACAAGTTTCAGAAATGCATATCACTTTCTACGTCCCTCAAATACTTTGAGGGTCCCTTTTGTTATCATCGGGAGTTCCGAACCATCCATTCTTGCGTGTGGACGGCCAAGAACACCCTAGATAGAAGAGCTACCCTCTGGCCCTAAACGTCACCACGTTTTGATCCTAGACGTTCTATATTTTAACACACAAATTAACAAGAAATATTACACAAGTACTAATATATATTCAAAAAGAAACAATAAAAATGTCAAACATCGCATGGCTAGCACACCTGACTACTCTCTTTTGAGGTTCAGAGGTTAAAATGTATAGATAACTATTTATAAAATCATCTGCCTGTCAGGTTACACGTTTTATTAACATACATTGTTTTGGAAGTAAGAATTTATTTTAATATTATTATTAACAGTTAAAGTATAAGCAAACAATTATGGAAAATATAGCACCGGCGAACATCTTTTGAATCACCTCGATCTTATTCTTGTTGAAATCAAAATGCACCTAAGTTGCGGCTCTCTTTTTGTATTATTTGATTTTGTTTTGCTGTTTCTCTACAGTCCCTTTTACCCTCATATTGCTCTCTTGTTCAACATACATCTCTTCTTGTACCATAAAGTTGATTAAGTTTTCAGTAGTCGCTTTGTTGTCACCTCGCTCTTATTCGACCTTCAATTTGGTTTATGTTCTTTGTATAAGACCTAAAGGTAAAGTTGAACAGACATTTAAAGTTAAATCTAATTATTCTTGCAAGTCGATTGAAAGTTTCCGTTCGTTTTCTTTATCTTCTATACTTGCTGTACTTTCTACATTTAGTTTAAGTTAAGGGTAATAACTATTAATACTTCAGAACAATCTTAAGCTAAACTTAACCAAACTCTACGCCCTTTATTATTACTCTGATTCTATATTAATATTATTAAATCAGTATGTGTTTTTATAAATATACTACTGCAAATAGCATTAACTTTTACAGTAAATACTTAATTGTAACAATTATTTATCTCCACCAAAATATTTCTACATATATGTGTAAATATATTTGATATGTGTAGTATAACTGAATATAAAATGATAAAAATTGGCATAATTTCTAAATCAATTAGATTAAAATTTCTAAAATAATTTTAAAAAAATCTTTTTTTACATAAGTCAAGAATAAATATATAAAGACATTAATGTCTCAATATAGGCTAGTCTACAATCTTTTTTTTACAATTCACAAATTTCTTTAACTTATTTTTCTAAGGTAAGTTTATATTTTTCGACAAATAAACAAAGAAAATATAAACCTGGCAGAACTCCTGGATGGAAAACATCTGTGACTAGAAAGAACATACTTATTTTCGAATGACTTTGTATTGTGCCAAAGAAGTAGAGATTAATTGTTACAAACTTGTAATAAATTCTTACTTGTTAATTGTAATTAATTGTTACAAACTGGTAGCGTCTTGGCCTTTCTTCCGGAGGTCCCAGGTTCGAATCATGGTCAGGCATAACATTTTTCACACACGCTACAATTCATTCATTTCATCCCTCATAAGATATACTTAGGTGTGGTTCCGGAGGTTAATAAACAGCGATAGTCAATTTTTTTTGTTTTTTTTTTTCGTTTCAAGTTATATTTACAATCGGTTTTGTAGATTAGAAACCATAAGTAAATTTTATGACAGAATCAAGTAAAAAGAAGTTTCCCTTGAAATACCTTAATTACAATGTAGACATCATCAGTAAATAAAAAAAATATTTTATTTATTTATTAAAAATATAAATATATAATTATAAAGTAAAATATAAATATAAAGAATAAATAAATAAAGACACAAAACTTTAGTACCTCAATACAGACTATTCTACAATTTTTTTTTTACAATTCAAAAAAATTTATTTTCATATATCAGTTAAAGAATTAAAAAACAGAACCGATCTAGATCCAGTTCTCAAATCGGAATTTGTTCCTTTCTGATGTTTTGTTCTACGATAAAAGTTTTCAGAATTGTTGTACTTATTCAATTTCATTAAATCTCTACTAGCAGTTGGATCATTGATTGAGCAAAGAACTTTCAAATCAGTGTATTTAAATACAATGTTTTTTCAACTCAATGTATTCTTAATATTTAAACCTTTTAAAAACGTTTGTAACGGTTTTATGTAAAACACACTGAATATTCTAATAGAGATCTTAAAGTATTTAGTGATCTTTTTAAGGTTTTTAATCGCATAAAACACATAAATAAGAAGTAAAATCTTAGTGATTCAGATTTCCGATAATCTCCAAAAGAAAAAGACTGTAGATGATAAAAAAACATAAACCAGTCGCAGGACTGGCCAACAGAAGTGAAAATTTAAAATAATGAGTATTGATCATTGGTTAATAATTATATTTGATTCTATCGTAGATTCTAATGTATGTGATTATTCATTTAAAAGGACTTAATAGACTACTTAAGAAATCTGTTTATAGTATAATGTAATGGTTAATTAAGTAATTTGATAATAAAAAGAGCGGGAGAAAGAAAGAGAAGTAGAATCAACTATATATTGATGTAAACGTTCGCATGTTGTTAACAGACTCATTGGGAATCACCGAGGGATCATCGATGTTTTTCTCCCACCTCTCATTCTAAATATACGCATATAAGTATAAATTCTCGCTCCACGTCTTTCTCTTCTATATATATGCTTAGCATCTCTTGACGATGTTTTATTATTCGTCAGCTATTTTTTTTCTCTATGCAAAATTCTATTACAAAAGTGTCCGGGACAACGCGCCAAAAAAAATTTCACTTCAAAAATGAGATCTCATTTTAGCTGAAAATATACAACATTAACATTGAAGATCTATATAACACTGTAACCTTAATGCTGTAATACTGAAAACTCGATTAAGAAAAATTATTAAATATGTTTTTTTTTTTTTTTTTTAATATCTTCAGAATATTTTAAAATAATACTCTAATTTCTTATTAGAACATAATTGTTCGCTTAAAACAGATTGAGAGAATAAAAAAAGTTGAAATGAATTATAGTTTCTGTGGTTTATTATAACTTGAGTTATTCATGTACTTACTACTTATTCGTTTTATATTAATCGAGAAAATGTCTATCTTATCCTACAATTATCATAAAATTTCTGCTATAGATATTTTAGCCATAGAAATAAAATTAAAAAAATTATTCTCAATTTTGTCACAAAACAAGATATCTCTCGTTTTTTTAATGATTATCAGCATATACTTTTTTTATTTACTTACGGACAATATGACACTTATAACATTTACACTGACACATTTACATTTTTATCTTTGAATGTTATACTCCTACTCTGTTTTCTATTTTTAATCATTAAGTAATAATGAAAATCATTTTTATAATTAATTCGTAATTTAGCTTATGATATATTTATAATGTAATATTCGATATTTTAGCTTTTTTATATATTGTTTTCTTCAATGAAAGAACTTATGAACTCCGGTTGGTGTGGTGAGAGAAAGCCTGAAAATTGTTTTCTTTTAACGTTCAAGATTTATGTTTTCATTGTTAATAGCAGGCTTTATTTAGGATAGTCGGTAGTGCAAGCTGCTGATAGTAGTTAACATCAATTTTTTTTAAAGAAAATAGTTTCTCTTCTGTACTCGTACGATTAAGTATTTTTACAAAGTTACTTTCTGTCACTGAACAGTTGAATCATTGTTGTTACTATTTTTCTATATCATTAGCTCACATTGTTCATTTTTGTTGCATATTTTATTCCCTCTCATTTTGTGTTTTTTTATATTTTCATACAATTGAAAGTAAACTGATTTTGTTATTCTTTCAAAATGTTCTTATTTATGGTATTGAAATCTTTGTTAAAGTAATTATTTTACAAATGATATAATGTTGCAAATCACCTTATGTAGCTAGGATACATATGTAAAATACATTAACCTACAAATATTACTTGTAGCACTAAAATTAAGCAGTCAACATATACTGGAATAATATGAATTTTACAAACATATAAAATTGGACATTGGACAAAAGTAAATGTAATTGTTCAAATGTTGTAATTGTTCTTTTAATATAAAAAACAATTACAACGTAGATTAAGAATATTATTCAGTTTCATTTATAACGAGTTTCTTAATCGACAAACAAATCGAAAAATTAAATTCATTTTTTATTGATTAAAATTAAAAAAAAAAAAACGTTTAAACCAGTAAGAGGTAGGGCTGGATAATTAGAGCACTTTAAATCATTCAAAAACTTATTGATCAAAAATTTTTTTTTTGTTTAACCTCTAAAACCACCGTTAAGGTATATCTTCAGAGGAGGAGATGAATGAATTGAAGCGTGTG
Organism: Zanna intricata; assembly: GCA_010016005.3. Classification (NCBI taxonomy): domain Eukaryota; kingdom Metazoa; phylum Arthropoda; class Insecta; order Hemiptera; family Fulgoridae; genus Zanna; species Zanna intricata. Next base: position 13,229 of record JAAAKQ030253312.1, on the reverse strand, counting down.
TGAAAAATGCCATGCCTGACCGGGATTCGAACCCGGGACCTCCGGATGAAAGGCGGAGACGCTACCACTCGGCCACGTTAGCCGGCATTGATAAAAAATTGAATGAGAATAAGTAACTTAATTTTTGAGATCCAATTATACTTATATTTCCATTACCGGTAAGAATTTTTTTTTTTTTGACCAAGCGAAGTAAAGTCCTGTTTAATTCACTTTATTCAAATGAAGAAGGTTCTTCGAAAAAAATCCGTATTTTGAAAGTGGGTTTTTTAATGTATAGTAATTTTATAGTTTAATAATAATATAATTGACCAGATTTATATTAAATTGAAATTGCACCACAATAATAACCGTGAATTGGGAAACAAAGGTTTAAATATTAATATACCTGACAAATTATTTTAAAATATTTTAACTGCTTATCCTTATCATAATCTTTATCTTTATTAATCTTTATCCTTATCCTTAATTTTTTATCTTATTTAAAAAAAAATTAAATAAATTATCAGCTAAAATAGTTAAAACCAGATATTTAATTAAGAAAAGATAATTAATTTTTTAAATTAAAATTTTGGTAGCACCTTTGTCTTTCGCTCTAAAATTGTTTACGGCTTAATTTTACGTACGATTTTAAACTTATGTAGTGGGAAAAAATTGAATTTGCTGTTTCAAGCACGTAGCAAGCGGGAGGCTAAGGGGATATAGCCCTCCCCCCCCCCCGAAATTGTAAAAAATTATTACAGATTATCATTCAAACAATTTAACATGAAAACAGTATGATACTTGTTGATGAAATAATTATTTTTTCGCAGTAATTCACATGCAATCGATGATCTAAAAAGAAAGCAGTGAGTGTATGGATCAGATGAAATAAAAAAAATGACATATATGCTTGTGTGAAACTAGATTTATTGAGCGTCATACGAGTATTGATGTGTTGGTTGAATTATTTGAATGCATTTGCGCGATTCAAGAAGAAATCTCGCAAGAATCAAAAGCAATCGCATCTCCTAAAACTTATGCTTTTCTTGCAGCAGTAAAAAAAAGTGAATTTATTGTTTCATTACTGTTTTGTGAAAAACTTCTTAATGTTACGCTACCATTGACAATACGAGTACTACTTTAAAACAAGACTATTGACTTGAATAACACTTTTCAACTTGTCAAATCAGCATTATCATTATTGCACAGATGACGCAGAAAATATATTCAAATATATTAAGGTAACTGCCAAACAGTTGTGGCGCAAGATTTTTGAAGTTGAAATAAAAATTCCGCGAATAAACAATAAACAAGGACATAGAGAAAATCATAATACTTCGACGACAAAAGAATACTAACAAGCATCTTTTCTTGGGTCGATACATTGAAGGAGAATTTGATAAATAATTTCAATGACAGTGCTACCTTCATAAAAATTTTCCAAGTTTTTTGCCAGGTTCAGCTAGTCCTGGAAAATTGGTGAATTAAAAATCTTAGCGATGTATGACGATAATATATTGTCTGATTCTATCTTCCAAAAGGAGTATCTTATTTGGTGCGAGGAGATAAAGTTAAATTTAAAATGCGATCTAGAAATGATTGACTTATTGGATCACTAAAATTAAAATATATTGGATAAGCATAACAACAATTAATGGATATTTGCCAAATATCCATTATCTTTTGCAAGTTTTAGCGACTCTTCCGGTAACAACATGAAGTAATAAATCCTCGTTCTCCAGAATGAAGAGAGTGAAAACGATTGCGCAGAACAAGTCGAGGGATGGAAGATTATGCTCACTAATTTTTTGTCAGTGCATAGAGATGTTACTGTTAATCTTGATGAAGTATTAGATGTTATGGCAAGAAAGAAAAATCGATGATTGGCTTTCTAATAATTCATAACTTTTATTGGAGTTTAAATGTAGGAGTATGAAGTATAAATGTGGATTATATATTAAAAAAATATACACTAACATTATGATTCTTATTTGGATAGTAAATTATATATTAAATGTAAGCATATTTTTGTATTTTTCAAATACAAAAAGTATCAAAAACTGTTTCAATATAAAATGATTTTCATTATTATTATTTCATCATCAGTACCTTTAGCCCTTGTCGAAATAAAATCCTAGCTACATACATGTTATAATGATTAAAACGAAAAAAGTTTAAACTAGTAAGATGTACATATGAATAAATATAACTTTTTTAAGATCACTGTAAAATTTACTTATTCGATATTTTGATGAGAAGTAACGTCTTTAAGATTCAGTTATTATGCTTATTTACATTATGTATATATACTGATGACAATTTTTAGTGTTTGAAAAAGAAAGTTAGTTGGAAAGAGAACCAATTGTTACTTGATAATTTGCTATCTGGCGATTGCTTTTCGTAGATACTACTTTTTAAGTTATATTTCCTTTGTTTTATATTTATTACCTTCACCGTAGAAATAAATTTGAAATGTACAAAAAATACCTCCTCAGTTGTGAGTAATAAGTGATGACCGGTGTTGTTGCTTACAGTACTTACGATTTTGCTGATTGAGTAGGATTATTTTTGGTACAACTGCAACTTCCACTGTCAATTATACTTGAAAATTCCGTCTTGAATTTTATTTTAATATTAATTCAGATTTCATAGTTGAGCTCAATTTGGTAAATTCAGTGAATAATGGTCCAAATTTCATAAAATTATTTGTTAAAAATGTTCATCTTTATTTATGAATTAAATATTTGATCCTAATTAATAAAATAAAGAGAAAAAATTTTTTAAATGAACTAACATTACGTTTAAATAAAACTATGGTAGTTTCATTTACACCATGTTATAAATTTGTCATTTTACATTCCTGTTAACATTGACTGAAAATGTTTGTACATGAATTTATGCCTATCCCTCAGAAGTAAGTATATTTCAGTATTGCTATGTCAATTTGGCAACCGTGCCCTACGAATAATCAATACTCCAATCTCTATTGAAATGAGGTATACTTAATATATCAGTATGAAATTTCTATTATACACAGAATATAATATTTATAAATATATTGCTGTAATAGGTCTTTTATGATAAAACTTTAAAATATTTGCTTGATCAGTTACTAGTTTTTGACGACTTCTGTAAAGGTCTGACGAATTTTTCATCAGTAAGCCCCATTTTGTGTTAAAAATATGATCAAGGTGCAGTGTGTAAATTTGTGTAATTGTTTATAGTCTCAATACATATGGATATAAAGGAAATGTTAAAACTAATTATAAGTAACTTTATTGTTATTGAAGAACATTGTGTTTTGATAATTTTGTTAAATATTGTTGTCTTATTCTATAGTAGTTAATACATAAACGTTTGCTATTTTCGCATATCACATATTTACACTTTTTTCGTCGCGTCTACAGATACTTGTTTAATAATCAAAATGGTCATCTAGATTTAGATTTAAATTTTTTTTTAGAATTGGTGTAGCTTTTTTTTAATATAATCTTTTCCAATTTACTCATTTTAATTGCCTGTGACGGCAGGAGGTAGATTGAGACCTGTATATCCAATATCTAAGCCCTCCTGAGAGGGATTTTATGAATCTTATTTCAAAAAATATCATAAGATTTTTCATTGATCGTGAGTTTTTATTCTGGTTACCTTCATTCCTGAGAATTTTTGTATACATTTCATTAATTTTTCAGAAATTCTTTGGGATTTTAAGGTTCTGTAACTAAATAATTGTTTTTTTTTTTTGTTGGTATAAGAAAGTAACATTTTTTTCATCAATAATTTTTAAGATAAGAAACAGATTTTTTTTATAGAATTAGTTATCTATAATCTGTTCCATAGAAACAATGAATAGATAAGAAGAATGATTGTAAATATCTTAAAGGACCAATAGCAATTAATTCTTATACGTGCATTTAGTTCTTAGAAATCTTGAATCCTAAAAGAGGTCGGTAGGATCTAAACGCCGTAATTTCGAGTGTCGTCACTATATCAAAAGATTAATTGCCAAACATTTGGATAGTTATTGAACCGTATGTTGAAGCAAACTTTGAAATCGCTTCTTCAACTCTAGGTACTCTGAGATAAAAGTGTATAATGTTATTTGTAAAGTATCGAGGTCAATCTGTGATGGCGCGTAAAACTTTGAATTAAAAACGTTGTAATATTCTTAGTTGGATTGTGGGAAGTTTCCCATACCTGGACGATGTATTCCTTACCGATTTATGAATGGATTTGCAAATTTTAAATTTAATTAAATTTGTTTAGAGATAATTTTGAATTCCTATTTAGAAACTAATATATTTAACGAAATTAGTATTAAATTGCTTTTTTGTCTAAATATGAATTTTCCAAGTGAGTCGTTCGTCAAGGTGAAATACCCAAATATTTTGTTGATTCTGATCGAGATGCTGAATTTTATTAAGTGTAAGTCTTGAGTTGCTTGTACTGCGACATTAGTAAATTAAATCAAGTAAAATAAAAAAAATCAAATAAATAAATGAAATAATGAAAAATATAAAAATTTTGAAAACTAAGAACTAAAAAAATAAAAATAAAATAAACTCATATAAAAATATAACCCATTTAAAATACGATAAAGGGTCACATATGGCAAAGACGAATTGAAAAATCAGGCTCTTTGCAGTGAACTTGGCTAATTGGAAATTATAAATATAATCTAACCAAATTTATTACACGCTCACTTCGCTCACTAGTCAAGGATAGCGAGTGTAGGTTGTTAAATTTTATTAGACAATGTTTATAATTTTCAGGAATAATGCAAATATATTTCATTTTCAAATTAGCCGGGCGCATTTCAATAAGTCTGCCTTTTCGACGAATACAATTAAGTACTGCGTTACAAACTGTCGCTATACGTCTATTATCTCCGGTTGAAATCTCAATCTGTAACATCTATCTGTCAGACGAAAACTGGAACTGGATCTGCAAATCTTATATGCCAGCCTCCCTGAACCAATTATTTTAGTAGGGGATTTCAATGTTCATAACCCACTTTGGGGTTCACAACGATTAGAATACAGAGGGCGCATAGTCGAAGAGTTTATATCAAATACCGAGCTAATCATGTTAAACAAAGTTAAAATGTTTAATTTTTCATTAAACAAAGTTTATTGATTTAAATTTTTTTCAACATACGAAACTGTGAAACTTTGGCGATATATCTATCGTTTTGCAGTCCAGCAAAGTTCGCTTTCCTTGAATTGGACTGTTGATAAACATCTTCATGGAAGCGACAAATTTACAATTATAATTAAAATAAATTTATGGCAAAATGCACCAAATTTATTCCACGATAGCGTCTTAAAGTGCCGATTGGACTGGTTACACAAACAATGTTATTATGACAGTTTATACTGGAAACATCGATAAAGAAAAAGTAGCAACACGAGCAGTTTTAAATTCAACGGAGGCAAACAATCCGTAAACAACTGCAAATTTGATGAAATCCACAGGACCGTGGTGGAGTGTCGAAATAAGTATAGTGATTAGCAATAAAGGAAAGCCTTCAATTTACTCAAGAAACGTCCTATCCCGGAGAATTTAATATCTTATAAAAAAACATCCTACCTACGCAAGATGTATCATATCATCTGCGAAAAAAGTATCCTGGGGGACACATGTGTCCTTCATCGATAGCAGAACACCTGTTACAAAGGTATGGAAGAAGGTTACGGCTATAGCTGGCTGATCTGATAGCCGTTCAGTGAACGCGCTTAAACAAGCCATTGTTGTCGTAATCGATCAAAAAGCTATAGTTGATTTTTTAGTTGATCAGTTCGAAACTGTAAATAGCAATGAAAATTACCATATAATTTCATTCGCATCGTAAGAAAACAAGTACTAATCTTTGTAACCGAAAACAAAGTTTTTTTTACAACGTATCGTTTTCATTCATCGAATGCAATCATGTTATAAAAAAACTCCAGTGATACTTCACCTGGATATGACGATATTCCATATGCATTCTTCAAAAATCATAAAGGTGGTGATAAAGTGGAGATATTACACTTACTAAATAGAATGGGCCTCAGCCTCATATCCACAAGTGTGGAAAGAAGCAGTGGTCGTACCGCTTTTGAAACAAGTGAAGGATCCTTTAGACGTCAAGAGCTACAGACCGATATCGGCAAACACCTAGATAAAATGATAAACGCTTGTTTAGTATGGTTATTAAAAAGAAAGCAACGTTTCTCATCGTATCTAACTAGCTGTAGAAAGTGTGATTCTACGACTGAAAACATGACAGACAACGCTAGACAGAATGCTTTTATTAACAACAAGCACTTTGTAGGTGTACTTTTCGAGCTTGAAAATCAGTTGTTATGACCTAGAGGAAAAGAATTTTAAAACAAATGCATGAATTGGAACTACGAGGAAATCTCCCCATGATTATTACCAGCTATTTATTCCAGCGAACAGTAAAAGTGCGCGTTGGCAACACCTATTCAACAACACAAAAACAGTAATGGTCCGATAGAAGTTGCAACGAGCAATCAATGTTATCGTTTATACAGCTAAAAGGTTCTCAACCGAAAAGTCATGCACCGTATATTTGTGTCTCTTAGATGAGCACACCTAGTGCACGACTAACAATAAAGGGTGTTGAAATTCGATATAAACAAGCAGTCAAGTTTTTGGGACTAAGTTTCGATAAAGACCTTACATGG
>JAAAKQ030253301.1:0-10889 GCA_010016005.3 Zanna intricata | reverse complement strand
TCCGGAAGCTGAACAAAAAAAAAGAGAAAAGAAATATTGCTAATATTAACAATTATTACGTAATATTAGTATTGGTATTTAGGAACTGTTATGTACTGTTTTCTTTTTTTTAATGTTGAAAGGGGTCAACAATCGTGGCAGAAAACTGTGTGCAATAGGAAAACAACAAAATCGAAGAGAGAATGTAAAATATTGTCTTGCAGAGAATTTTAAATATTAGAACAATTTACAGATTTAAAAATCATAAGTTTCAAACGAATAGAGATGAAAAGATTCTCGAATTTTCTAATGAAACTGTTTAAAACAAACGAAATTGACTTGAACTGAGAGTCATTTAGTTTTGTTTGAAATAGTTTAGAAGTCAGAAGATAAAGAAATAGAATAAAAGGGGTTAAATGAGCACATATAATGTAGAAAATGTATTGTTTAACTATTATTGCTAACAGAAATAGATTGAAAAATTTCTTCAAACTTATCAAATGACTGGAGGTTAAAAATTATTAAAAAATGATGGCTTTACATAAATACTGGTACCGACGGGGATATTATATTTAGTAAGATTCTTTGGTTTATTCAGTTTCTAATATTGTCACAAAACCGTTGACTAAATTGACTAATGGTCAATTTACTGCTTATCCGTAAACTAGATTAGAAAATTTATCATATAGCGATTTGAGAACAAACTACATACAAGTGACTAGCAATGAAGTGGAAAATAATCACGGTTCAAAAGTAAGCTGTATTTGAAATCATCTAAAATTGTTTGTCAAATAGACTTCTCATATACACTGTTCAAAATTTCAGTAATCTTAAAAAAATACGACTTCTTCTGGAGAAAATGTTTTCTATTCGTTAGGTTGAAATAGTCAAATTTTATAATATTTATAAATATTTCATTTTTATTAATGAACGAATGGTGGGTTTTAAATTATTTTTGTATTTAATATTGCTATTTTCAATAATATTACCTGTGCTACAACTATTTTCTCAGTCTCAGTCTATTAAAAAGTAATACATACTGCTATATTAAAACAAAAGCAATCAAAAATAATTTAGTTGAAAAATAAAAACAATGTTAGAAACATGAAAAAAATGTTCAAATAGTTCACTGCAATCCAAAAACAGTTAACAAATGTAAAAATCTAGTAAATAAGACAGAAAATGTGGGCATAACAAAGGAAAATACTACAGAATGAAAAATTTTTAAAGAAAAATTTAAAGATTTCAAGGAACAAAAAAAGAAAAACACTAAGAACTGCTTCAAAGAAAGAAAGAATTTAATGAAGAGATGCTGGAGGATGAGAAAAGAAAACAAGAAGAAATTACAAAATTGTTTTAATCGATGTATCGATTGTAAACAGCGGATAATAAGAAGAAAATTTCAAAAAAATAAGTCGTTTTACATTAGTAAGAGATGTTACCAGGAAAGAAGATTCATAAATTAATTCATAGGAGCGGAATTTGGAGTAACACATAACTATACTTGATTAGGTATCAAATTTTAATCTTATATTCTTTTTTCTTTTTTACCCTCCGGAACCACAATTAAGTATATCTTCAGAGGGATGAGATGAATGAATTGTAGCATGTGTGAAAAATCCCATGCCTGACCGGGATTCGAACCCAGGGCCTCCGGATGAAAGGCTGAGACGCTACCACTCTCGCCACGGAGGCCGGCATCAAATTTTAGTCAAAGGTAGAGAAGTCTCACGTGCTGCCATGTCTTCAAAACAGATACTCAAGGAGACATCGAGAACCAGTCGTTAGGAAGAAGTATTGGAAGACCAAGGATGAAATGTCGAAACCAGCGCAAACCATTGGCCTAATAATTTTTTTCTTAAATAGCAGGTATACAATTTTTATCAAGATTAAATTTTCTTCGAGATATACTATCCTTCAATATCTCTGAAATGTCTGAAAAAAAAATGTTAATTTAATCAGTCTCATAAGATTAAACTTAAGCCGACCAAAAAATATGTAATTTTGTATACTAAATTTTAGAATATTTTCGAAAATATAAAAATCCAAGGGATGTCATTTTTTACCAATAAAAATATTATCCCAGTTAATAGCTGCAGAAAGTAGAACACATATACAAAAATACTGTACTAATATATAAATATTTCAATCCAATAAGTTTAGACGCTGTCAAGATAAGAGAAACTTACAGTATTTAAAAAAATAATTCTGACAAAAATATTTCATCGACTGATGAAAATAGGACATTTACATAAATAATTAGGCGGAAGTTTATAAATTTTACACATTTAAAAAAATTTACGTAAAGAAATTCCAGAAATTTATAAGAAACTTAATTTATAATAACATGAATTAAGGATAAAAATTGAAGAAATAAATTGATAAAATATTTTTTTTAAACTATTAGGAAGAAAAAATCAACATCTCTAAGGCTAAAGATGACATCCCAAAGTTAGGCAAAATAAGGAAAAACAGATAGGGAAAGAATTTTCTTGATTATAAATATCATTTGATAGCATCAAGCAGACATCAAATAAAGAGATTTATTATAAATCTACGTGCAAGACGATCTACAATAAAATAATGTTGAATAGTTATTCTAAAAGTAATGAAACCGCAAATCACGAAGTTTCGACTAACCAAGGTTTAGGCAGCTCTGTTGTGTAAGTGTAAGGTAAGGATGGATTACTGAACCGGTGACTGGTTTCTTGCTATCTAAGACATTTTGTCGTGATTCATTATAGTGTTAGCAGGGGCAACATTGCTTATTACCCCAGATAGAGAGCTACTGTGCATTTATGCGTACTCTTTTTAAATTCTTACTAGTAACATCCATCTAAATATTTGTTTTTTTTTTCGTAAAACCGTTACATATAAGCAATTAAATCATTAAAATATATCACAGCCAAATTAAATAGAGGCTAGGAACAAACGTTTATAGATAAACTATCGATTGTAACGGTGTAATTCTAAAAATCCAATCGGAGGTCAAGATTACCTCTCTCTGGAATTCTGTTGTTTATCTTTTAGGTTTACACAGAATGATAATAAGTTATAAAAAACAAACTATAAAAAAAGCCGCAGGAGTAGGAAAATCATAAAAGTTTTTAAATTAAAAATTAAGACTGAATATAAAATGTTTAATGAAATAAATTAAAAACAAGACTACGCTAAAAATTATTTACAAAATTTTAATGAATTTTAAAAATGGTGACGTTTTCGATCGTTAAAAAATCATAATTATTCACTTCGGGAAAAGTTGAAAAAGGAAATAAGGAATATGCAGAGGGTATCACGACGTTCTCCCCAGAATGTAAAACCTATTGTGCCCGTGAAAGTACGTATAAACATATGTCCTAAAATGTTTCGTTTGCGTGTTACGGCTAGTGAAATATTTCGCTCGAATTTCAGCTATCGCTGTGAAATGAAGTACTGAAATTTTGAGGACGTAAATTTAAGGGGCATAGTTAGTGATTTCTTATGGTTTTGTCCTGAAAAATCTAATAAAATAGATCCCAGTATCATCTCTCCTGTACTATTTTTTAGAAATCTGAGTGGAAACCAATAAATTGTGGTAAATAAACCCTGTTTTCTTATGTTTGACGTACAATAACTTTGTTAAACGGGTAATAAACACATAAAAATTTCAGACAAAACTTATACAGAATTTAATTTTGAACAAATTATGTAAGATAAGTTGAATAAAACAAAGAAAATTTCGAATTTTATTTAGAAAAACTGCATTACTAAATTTCTCAGCAAAGTACTTATTTAACGTAAAAAAAAAAAAAAAAATTTTTTTTGGTGATCTGAAAAATTTGTATAAACAAGATTTACTGTTAAAATTCGCTATTAAAAAATTAAACGAAACTGAAAATACAACAATTTATAAAATAAAAAAAATAATAAATAAAAATTACTTAAATAATATTTTTTTATTAACGACGGAAATACAATAAATTATTTTTTTTTAAATATTGTTTCAAAGTTGGTAATAAAATATCAGCTGATCGACAGTGCGTAATACTATATTAGTGTTTAAATTATTCTACGAGGAACATCAAGTATATGTACTGCGAACTGTACTGTCGTTTCTGTGAATTTCAGTTTGGACATGATCGGTTTGCAATTGAAGTAATGCCGTACTTATTTATAACAGAGGAATACGTTGATAAGATATTCGTTTTGGATGAGTGTAATGGTAATGCTACAGCTGTTGCAGTAGAATATGAAATACGTTTTCCGAATCGCAGGATTCTAAATCCTAAAGCTATTAGAACGACTTTCCGCAATCTTCGGGAGACTGGTTCACTACCTAGGATTTATACCAGCTACGAATGATCTGTCTAACATGACGCTGTTAATGATGAAATTATTATCGATGAAGTTCTGCGCAGTCCAGGCGTCAGAACACGACTACCACGTCTATCTAACTGGATCGGAGTTTCGCATTCGATGGTTTGGAAAACATTGAAACAAAACATGTTTTACCCTTATCATAAACAGCCGGTTCAACAACTAAACCATTCGTCCTCAAAGTGGACGATAACGCTTCCTTGTGGGCGCTGAAGGCCTTCACGGGGGGACGGTTGAAGGCCTACAGAAAATTGAAAACGTTCAATCTGTCTAGGAAGGCGATGGCTGAAAAAAAAGTCAAAAATTATGTTTTCCTGATATTTTTAAAACTAAAATGTAAGTTTCAACTCAGAAATAGGATACGCCATGTTTAAAAACAATAATTGTTTTTAAGAGCGCATCTTAAAAACAGAAATTGCAATTATTATTTTCAACAGACGGTAAGTTTAAACATTTTTGTGGGCAGTAGAAAATCTTTGATACTTAATGTAAGCGGTGGGCGAGAAAGTTTGAGAATCAATGATCTACACCCAGGAGGCGGTCCGTTTCGATTGGAGTTCTGCAACTGGTGGAATACAAATCGACAACTCTACAAGTGTTTTGTTTACTGGCGAGGCAAAATCGAGATGGTGACAACACTTTGGCAGTTGTCACCCAATTTTTAACATCCATTTAGCGGCAATGTATAGTGTGGCCTTCTTTACAATCAGCTGTTAGGACCGTTCATATTACCTGGCCCCTTTAATGTTGAGTTCTACTTGTACTTTCACCAAAAATAATTGTCGCAGCAGCTTGAAGATGTATTTTAACCCATAACAAAGTTACTGTACGTCAAACATAAAAAACAGTGATTTTTACTTCAATTTATGGTTTCCCTGGGGTGGAATCCATTTATCAAAAACTAATGTAGGTACGGTATTCTTATTTACCTAAGCAAAACTTCGGTAATAATTTTTATTTTTAAAATAAACATTATTGATTATAATAATTTTTGGTCCACATATTTTCAAAATGGGTAAGGAACAATGTGAAAAGCTAATTTTGGTTTTGCTCATTTCATACTGGTATAAATTTGTGTAAGGTTAAAATATATTCAAGAAGATAGTCACTTTTTTAATTTTTCTTTAGTTTTTCGAAGATCAAGTAAAGTGATGATATTAGATAAGGTGGTTGTTCGTAGGCTTTGCTATTTTGTACACAGCTGCATGGAACTCTGTTGTGATTTGTTTCAAGTCGTTGGATTTGATGTCATAACAAAAATTGTTTTTTTTCTAATGTTGTATCTTTCTTATAGGAGTAAGTATGTATAATCTTTCTAACCGACGTACATACTTCGGTGAGAACTATATAAATTTATAATTTAAATAAGTTAAGTAATTTGAAAACAATTACTATTCACTTTTACTTGAAAACAGAACATAAATTGAAATATGTATATAAATGTATTCCTTCTCACGCTTTACTTCCTATAATTCTATCTGCTTACTGAGCTAGAGTATGGGCATTGAAGCAAAAAATCAAGAATTTTAAATTAATAAACATTTAGTTTCTAAACCGAAGATTTAAAAGCACTGAATAAACAGGTTTGTAAATCGTTTGTAAACTTACTAAATAGAAACCATTTAAAAATTTTAACATCAAGGAAAATACCTGAGTACACGTAGTTTATGAATAAAAAATCAAATATGAATTTTTAATAGAACATTTGTGCTTTGTATTCGTACTATGAAAAGCAGCGCGTTTCTGATTGCCAAAGTTAGGCCGTCAGATACGAAAACATTGTGCACTTGTCCACTTCAGCGCGCTAGTGCTGAAGAGGATAAGTACTTTTTTTTTACTTGACAGGATAAAATTCTTATGTATTTGAATAAACAAGTACTTTTCTGTTAAATTATTAATCGAAGCTGTCAGCCCATCAAAATGCATTTAATTGATTTATAATGCAGTTTGAAACATTTTGTGAAAATATTTTTTTCGAACATAAAAATTTTAAACATAAAACAATTTCTATGGAAATTATTTCACGTAATATTTCATTGTAATTTTATTAAATAACATTTATTCCGTGATAAAAACGATTTAGATTGTGAAAATCGGCTTGTAGGATGTGGTAGTAGAATATTCAATATACCCAGTCAGTAATCCGATTTTGCTTGTAAGTAATATAAGGTGGGTTTAAAAGAAAGTAATTGTTCAGTCATCATACGGTGTGGTCGCTTTTTTTGGTTCCGCAAGTTACTGGTCTTTTTTTAACATTTTGTTGCTGTGTTGAATTTTGTTTTGTGCTCTTGAGTATGTTAGTTGTTATGTGCTACTATGTTTTTTTTTCGTAAATTAGTGATTTTCAATATTGACCTAATGTTCTGTTACATTGGGCTATAATATAAACATTTATTGGTTGCTAAGAGATTATTTATGTTAGCAACTGTTGTTGCTAGGTACTGTTGATAACTACGGTGGATCGCCTTGTTTATTTTTTGATACTAATATAATTAATTTATATTTATAATAGTCAGCTGTTTAGGAATTTTTTTCTTTAAATTTTTCCCTCCTCTACACAATATTTTGTTTACGTTTTATGTAAACAGCAGCGTGGTACACTGCCCTCTGGGCGTCTGTAAAAGGGATTTCTCCACCTCGAAAAAAAAGACAAAATAACCACGAATTGAGATCGTGTTGACTGTGTAGTGGTGTAATTTTCATACCCGCTTAAGTAGCGAGTTGCACTGGTGAGCGAGTCTAAATCTGGCGCTTATGTGTAGAGTCTACTACTTAAAGAACAATATGAAAAATTTTGTTTTATTTTACGCATCAGAAATATCACGAGTACTTAGCAAGCGATCCTAGCCTTTAAATTAATTTTAAAAGACAGGCTTAAGAAAAACAAAGCCTGTAGGTCAATTTACATACCATAAAATGACATTTATAGATCGGGGTAAAAAATAAACTGACTGTATTTATTCAAGGATAAAAAATAAAACGATTCGTTGATGACATCTTTATTTTAACAAAAACCAAAAATAAATCGGAAGCAATATTAAATGGCTGGAAATAATTATCAGAAAAGAGTCATATAAGACTAAGTCAATGAAAATGAAGTACGAAAAAAAGTCGAAATAAAAACTATTTTAATTTAGTCAGGAATCAAAACTTGCCAAAAGCTATAAAAAAGACTTTCATTGAAAAAAGTACTATAGTGTCAAATATGGATATAAGGATTATAAAATTAGATAAGGATTAATCCTTCAAATTATTAGATTAAGGATTATATTAGAGAAAATATTTGTGTATAAGGTAAAGAGGTTTAAGGTAACAAAACATGTACAATAGGAAAAGTAGAAAGGAAAAGATCCGAGATGTGGTGTTACAGGAGGATATACAAAAATTAGATTTATTGATAAAATACGAAATGGAAAGAAACAAATAGGAGAAAAGATAAATTTGTAAAGAATAAGTTCCTTGGACTATATATATTATCTTAGGTTCATAAGACATTCAGGTTTAGTTAATTTGATGATAGCGCTATCTATTAGAAAGTAGAAGAAGACAATACTGGAATATAAAAACAGAAAACTGTTGTTAAATTTAGTAAATGTTCTGTAGTCAAAAAATTTACCATAAAACAGAAAGGAATGGAGAGCAGTATCACATCAGTCAAGTTATAAGTGACAGCAGGAGAAATTAAATTTTTATAATAAATAAAATTATAATACGCTTCTAACTAACATGCATAAACCCTAGGTTAAACAGATCATGTTTAATTGTTTATTTTAATGTAAAAACATTTTTCAGTTTACTGGTAAAAATAATTGGCAAACATAGGCCAATATACGGTACATAAAATATAGACAATAAATGAATGAAAGGCATAAAATGAATGTACTTTTGGTTCAAATATCATCGGAAAAAAAATCCGATAAAATGTTAGGCAACACAAAATGTTTTAGTATATAGGCTTACATAAAATATAAAATAATAATAGTAAATGAACAAAACGTGTGTGAGCTTGTATGTGTGTACACGAGTGATCTGTACATGTATATATGAATTAACTCGCTCACACATAAATACAGACACATACTCGTACATACACACATTTACACCTACATATACAAAATATATATGTATGTATTTGTCAGTTCTGGCCCTGTTAATCCATCCATATATATAAATTTATTCAACTGCCAGCGATTACCAAATACGCGTAAAGCTAAAATTGTAGAGGATGGTGGAAAGCAGCACACTCTTGCGACAAGCACTGTAAAACTGTGTTATCCACTGTCCCCCGAACCATCCTACCACTCTTTGTAAACTCTCATACTCGTATTATTCCGCAACATTTGTCAGCCTTACAGCAACTACAGTACAACCAAAATACTCGTTCGTACTCTGGACAAAACATTAATTCCACTGTCTGGTATAAATTCTCTTTGATCCAATTACAGAGCATAGAAAATAAAGTGTTTATAAAATTCTCTGTGAAAATTCTTTGATTTAATATCCGTTATTATTTTTTATTAAAAAAAAAATTATATATATATGTAGAACATATTTATTTAAAATAGGCTGACTATATAGGCTTGTGAAGGATTAAATGAATTAAATTTTTAATTCGTTACATTCATAATATTAAAATCGATTGCATTTTTTATGAAATTAAATTTTTATTTTATGAACGATAACTAAATATGTCTCAACCTGTTAATCCCTATCTGTTTTTTAAAAACAAATTCGCTATACTACGTACAACGAAAACCCTAAAACCCTCTCGTTAACTCATCAGTATGTATTTATAAAAATTTAATAAATAACCTTTTTAAAGTTAATTATTTTCAAAACTTTCTTACGTACGTTTTACAAAAGATATTAAAGAATTTTGTTTATTTACATAGTAACAACAGGCTTACGCCATCTTACAGTTACTAGATGAATGATAAATTATTATTTTTTTAGCGTCTGAAAAATGCAATACCTAATGATATTAATAAAGAAAAATAGTGTAATCATATTTGAAATGATGTAGAAGAAATTTCTAAATAAAAAAAAATTTCCTTGTGAAAAGTTATTTTTGTTTATTTTTAGTAATTGAACAGTTTCAGAACTCTAGACTCATGGAAGTTACATCGGATTAAGAAACTAATTCTTAAATACTAATTAAAATTTTCGAACGCTTTTTAAATTAATAAATGTATAAAAATACTGAAAAAATTAACGAACTTCAACTGCTTGTTTAATTGAGTAAACAAAGCAAAAAAAATTAAAAATAAGTGTTTGCCTGCTATTTTAGAAATATAATCACAAACATAGTAAAATTTGAACTCCTCTAATTCAACACTGCATAAGCTTAATTAATTAAATATACAAATAATATATGCATTTATGTATATAAGTCACTTTTCTTACTTGCGTATTTTTATATGTGAACAATCAAACTATTCTGAAAATGTTTCTGTCGAATTAAGAACAGTATTATAATAATAATTCTTGGTAAATGCCTATAATTAAATACAAGTGAATTAAGCAATACATTTTACTGAGTGACTTGAAAGAGTAAAAAGATAAAAGTAGTACTAGAACCGTATTGTATTCAGGTTACTGATAGCAGGGGATTGTAACCATTCTCTTCTAAAAATGAATACGTTCTTTACGTTCACTTATTATTATTTTATTTTTTACTCCCTTATTAATGTAAGGGTAATAATGATATGACATAGTTTTGCTAAGCGTTTCGTAGAAGGAAATTTTTTTTACTTGTTTTGTAACTCTTGTGCTCTTTTCACTAATAAGCTGAACCTTTGCTTATATTTATTAGGGTTGTTGAACACTAAAGATGTAACACCGTAAAGCCGGTATACCATTAGAAAATCGTTTTATGTTTCAATGGATTATTATTCGTAAATTTTTTTTTTTTAAAGTAATACTTATTGACCACGATTTAATGAAAAAATATGAACTGATTTCCACAGTTATATGATTAATATTACCTCATGACATTTGGTTTATTGATTATAAATATATTTCCACGTGATTATCTCACAGAATTAGGTTTTATATTCTATTTACTTATTTCATTTAGAATTACAAATATATGTGTTTAATGTACGTGAAAGTTAAAGTATAAGTCATTGTTTTACCACTTAAAAAAACTGAACATGATGACCGTTTACAATTTTTCAGACGACAAACCGATAATCTGTCTCATTCTACACTCTGATGAGCACATCTGAAGGTCATAGATGCTGTTATTAATTTGTGCAGGTGATCGGAATGTTTGAATATCTTCTTGGTATACGATGTATTTTATCGCAACCTCAAAAGAAGAATTCAACCGGAGTTAAATAAAGACTTTGCGTTGCCCAAACGAAAGGAATCTATCTCTCTTCCTATGCGGTCTTCTGAGGAACCTTTCGTTGAGCACAGTTTACACTTCGGCAGGATGTGGAGCAGTTCAAATCCTAATAAAGATAACAATTTTTATACGGATTTGAATACTACTTCGTGGATACCGGTGTTCTTTGGTGGTTGGGTTTCAATTAACCACACTTCTCAGGAGT
>JAAAKQ030253290.1:0-10889 GCA_010016005.3 Zanna intricata | reverse complement strand
TTCATCGGAAGTACCCCGACCCAGTACACTCTTGCTTGTGTCCTGGACCAAGGCATCCTCTGCAATCAGGCTGCCTCTCATGCCCTAATCGTCGCCACCTTTCGTCCCGTTTTTATTTATTAATTTTTTTTTGTTTTTTATTATTTTATTTATTAATTATTTTTTATTTATTTATTATTCTTTTTTTTTTTTAGTGGCATAAGAGCTGCTTAGTTTGGTAATTACATATTTGATTACATGATCAATTGGGCATTAAAAGTTCAAGTTGGGCGTTAAAGAGAGTCGGATGATTTTTTTTTTTGAAAATTTTTAATTTTGGGTTTTTTACATTTTCTTTCTCTCAGTACTTTTATGAACATTTTGATGTAAAAGTTTTTAAATTCTGTCAAGAATTACCATAACTACAGTAATTTATATAAAAACGTGATTTTTTACGATTTAGCCTAACGAAATAGATTTTTTTCTTTAGTACTTTTCTTAGTTTTATTGAAAGTTTTTGTTTTTTTCAGTTTGTATTTAGAGATTAAGTTAGTTCTGTTTTACTATTCCAGCTGTTTTACATGTATACAGTTTGCTGGTTTTTGTTGGTTATGTGTGTCTGTAGTGTACTGAGTTTGAATTTCTAATTTTCAATTAAGTGTTTGGTAGTGTTTGCTTCCAAAATGCCAAGATTTAAAAAAGCTTTCAAAAAGAAAGCAAAAGTTTTTACTGGCATACGCATCCTGAAAAGAGTATGAATATTAGTAATGATGTTTGTGATAACTTACAAACTGGGTTAGGGGTAAGTGCTAGTTCAACACAAACTCCGTTAGAGTCTTTTTTGAAAAGCTCTTCAAAGAAGAAAGTTGGTCCACAAATAGACAAATATGATCAGTATAATCAAAGTTGTAGCCTTGATACACAATGTAATGATATAATCAATCTTAGTAAGTTAGAAATATTGTTGAGTTCGATAGCAGTATGTACTAAGTGTGGTGGGTCGCTTTCCATATTTACGACAAACCGACTAGGACTTAGCGTAAATCATGTAAAGTGTAATTCTTGTACATATGAAGTTAGTGAATATAATAGTAGCAAACTAAAAGATTGTTACAGAAAGTCAGAAGTAAACGTCAGGTTAGCTTATGCCTTTCGCAGTATCGGTAAAGATGAAGAAGCAGCTAAAATGGTTTGTGGGATAATGAATCTGGCCAAGCGTCCAGCCTTCAAATATTACACAAAAATTCTTGGCAGTACTACTAAAACTATTTGTCAGGATTCAATGAAACTGTGGAGGAGACAGTAGGCCTAGAGGAAAATGATTGTGAACGTGATATTACGGATATATTTGACGGGTCGTGGCAGAACGCCTAACGTTCTCAGCTATCAATGACATGCAGATTTATTATGGATTAGCAATCCGTAGAAATATTGCTAGTTTACAAGATATGAGGACTGTCATTTGGGCAGAGTACCTTCATATGAAGTCTGCCAATCATCAACCTGCTCACGGACTATGCTTACAAACGCCTGATACGTGGTGCAAATTTGTACAAGCACGACAAAATAACTAAAATATGACCACAATCATGTTGCAGCTGTTGTAATGGAAAAAATTAAACCAATTTTTAAATATCTTTCAGATAAGACACTTCTAGAAAAATGTTTACACGGTAAAACGCAGAATCCCAGCGAATCGTTGAATAGAATTATTTGGCCAAGGCTTCCTAAATCTACATTTGTGATGAAGGAGACACTGGAATTAGGAACATATGAAGCTGTAGCATGTTTCAATAAAGGAAACGTGCTATTAAATATCTATCTCTCTCCAAATCTCACACTTGTGAGATTTTAAATAGGCTAGCTATTAATCCAGGACAAAACTGTGTTAAAATTATTAAATTACTTGAGACGCGGGTCAGGAAAGCGGAGAAAGCAATCGATGAGTTGGAGAAAAAGTGTCGACAGAAAGTGACAGCTGCTAAAAGGAGGTTGGAGGATATTTATGACGAGCAAGAGGACCCAGACAACCCTTCTTATGAAGCTGGAATGCACTAAGGTAGTTAAATTGTTTTATTCCACAATACAGGCAACTTTAAATGCGTTTTTCTCAAAATTGTGTTGTTTGAACTTTCAGTACACATTTCTAGAGAACCGTTTAAGATATTTCAATGATTCTTGTTGCGTTTTGTTTGTCATTAAAAGCTCTAACTTTAAGGCACAGGAGACATTCATACATCCTATTCTGAAATTTCTGTATAGCTTTAAATTTATTTTTTAAAGATTTTTTTGGACATTAAAAAAAAATCAAAACAACAAAAATCGTAAATTCAATTTCCTGTGCAGTAAAGGTACAGGAATGGTCACTGATCAAGTAAATAAAACACATTACTTGGTATCATTGTTAGTTTTTGAGATAAATGTACCAAAAAATTGAGAAATTAACATTGGGAAGATAGGGTCATCCGACTTCCCTTAATGATTGTTCATAAGATGACTTTTCAAAATATAACAGGGTGTGTTTCTAATGCAAGGAAGAGAAATAGAGTTGGAAAGAATGAGAGAGAAGGAATGACAATAAAGTAGTTAGCTACCGTTAGATTAACCATCTATTCTAGTCTTTATAATCTACTACGTATAATAACCTACATTAAATTGTTGTAACTTTATATTAGTTACATTATTTACAGTATAATACCAACATGTTACACATATACAAACTACTGTAAAATGGAATTTACAGTCAATCAAGCGATGGCATCTTATGGTCCTTCTCCGGTCATAGTCGCCCTGAGTGGATCAGTCTGCACTCCTTTCAGCAGCCTCTTTCTCCTTAATTTGAAGGATGCAGGCAGCCAGTTCTTCGACTTCTTGCCAATAATGCTTTCCTTGGAGCATATGTCCCACCAGATTATCAGGGGTCAGGTGACCTACGCCCTTGAGCTATCGGACCCCAATCCACCTGCTGCACTGGAAGAACGTATGCTCTGCCAGGTTGAACTTAAACAAATATTGTTTCAAATTGGTGAACAAAACATGGTTTGTGAACACTTCGGCTACCAATTCCCTTAAAAACAAACAGCTAATACAACTGTATCTTATCACAAAATACAACAAAACAAAAAGAAATTTATTACGCCAATACGGGTGACTTAAATAAATTAAATCAACCCAGATATCTTATAGCCCAGATGGACTATCCAAGCAACAAAAATTCGAAGTAACCAATTACACAGAAATAATATCATTAAATAATAACCAAATAAACAATTACACTCTTAATAACAAGTAAAGAACAAAATTCACAAATTAAAACCGCACAAATAAATATTTCGTTCAGAGCCAACTGAAAACACAACCTACCAATATGGCGAAATCTTGTGTGAACTCTTCAGTATTTGGACTGAAACAAAATAATAGAGTACGGAATTAATAGCCAATCCCGTTACAGGATTTTGAACACATGACTCCGCCGCCATCTTGGAATTTTCCTTTCTTCGGTGGGTTGCCAACCTAGTTATTTTTTACACTTTAAATATTAATTATTTTAATTTTATTAAATTAATTTAATATTTCAATGGTTGGTAGCACTGACGTACAGCTGTTATAGAACAAAATTCTCAAATTGAAACCGCACAAATAAATATTTCGTTCGGAGCCAACTAAAAACACAACCTACCAATATGAGGTCACGTACACTTATGACCTCAGCCCCTAGCAGAAGACTCTGCTAGGTTGTGAGGTCACACGTGAGCGGTAGAATTAAATAAATGAATAATATTTCAAGTGTAAAACACTCGGTCTGGCTAGATTTCAAACTGGATGATCCGGTAAGGCTGGATATATTGGTGCTTTAGCTCTCGCGGCTACACCAGTTTCCGGTCGCACTAGGCGAAAATTGTTCTATAGAACTGTAGAAATTTGTTCTACATTTCTATATAAACACTTCAAGGCGTGCAAACATTCAGGTCAAGTAACTGCATTATAATGTTTAATTTTTGTTTTTCTGGAAATTGATTTTTTATTGTTTATTCACTTTATTAATTTTTCTATAATCGATTTTTAAAGTATTTGGAACATTTAAAAAAAATATATACTATTATTAGGTAATCTTTTGATTTCATATTTTCATTATTTTTAACTATTTATTTTCTTTGCATATAATAATAATTAGTGAAAAATTGATATTTGTCTGGTTATAGATTTTCTTTAGTTGTCCACATTATTTTTATAATTAGATTGTGACAAATTTTTATTCAGATCAAGTGATTTATTTTTGTGAACTAAAAGTAAAAAACCCAGATCTCAGTCAATAAAGTAAGTTTACTGGAATAAAATACAAAACAAGAGAATTATTTTATTAAATTACCTCTTATTTACTTTTTGGTGTAATTAATTATCAATTTGTTTAAAATAATTAAATACAGTAATTTAGAACCTAATACTTAAAATTTTACGGTTCAATGAGATTTTTTGAAGCACATACAACCGTAAGCATTTAAAAATTGCTAAAAATAATCACTAATCAAATCTGACATGTATATATAAACATAACTGTATTTAAATCTAACATGTAATTCAACTTTTCTCACTGTCATTTGGGTGCTGATTTCAAATATGCTATTGAAATTGTGTTACCAAGTAAAGTTTTATGTAAATTGTAAATTTGTAAACTTTTTTTTATAATAAACTCATTTTGATCAACTGTTAGTTACAATTAAGAATATTTTCTATATTTTTGCTATTAACCAAAATGCATACATGATAAATAAAGAAAAAATAAATAAGTGTATGAAAAGTAGACATGTACAAACATGTCTGTATAATGAAATCAAACAAACATCTGTTATTGCCTTAAAATCTTATTCAGTCTAGCTTTACTTGAATTGATGAAAATATTCACCACTTTTTTATAATACAAAAATAATTTTTCTTATTTTATTTGCTAAAAAATTTTGCTTCTGCAAAATTTTGTGAATGTTCAAATCATCCAGATAGTTTTTGTTGCTTAAATCTCAAAGAGAGACTATTTCTGAATTGATAAAAACAGCTAATAAATTTTATTTTAATATTGTGCTTGGGGATCAAGATAAAATCTAGGCATCTCATGTTATTTGTTTGTCATGCTCAGTAACTTTAACTGAATAGTTGAAAGGGCAATGATAAGTCAAGCCATTTGCTGTACTGATGGTTTGGTGTGAATCTAAAAACCACTTGACCCGATTGCTATTTCTATATGACAAACATAAATATGTTTCATACTTACAAATACTCTTACATATTAACATATAAACATATCATGTTTCAAAATAAATATAATTATGTTGAATGCAAATCTAAATGGATTTGCATTCAAAAATAAAAAGTTTGTAAAATATGTAGATGTATCCTCAGATCTAAAGCCAGTACCACAGGGGAGAAGTTACCTATACCTGTACCACCATCTAATGCAACATTGCTAGAAGAACAATTTGAAAATGAAGCAGAGTGTGTTAAAGAATTTCTTTCTGTATCTGATGAGAAATTTCCTCATTTAATTCAACAACATGAACTTAATGATTTAGTTCACAATTTAAGTTATCAAAGCAGCAAGCTGAATCTCTGGCATCTAGATTGCAACAGTGGAATCTTTTAGTGGAGAAAAAGTTATGTTAGAACATGAAATAAAACTTTTTCAACTTATTTTGCTATGAAAAATCCATTGCGTATTTGTACTGATGTTGATGGCCTGAAGAACGAGTTTGAAATTCAGCATATTCTTACTGAATATGCTGAATTTCTTCTTGTCTTTTTATTGACTCTTGTAAAGTTAGCATGAAAGTAGTTTATTTGCATAGTAGTACAAACAGTCATCCATTCCATTAGCTCATGCAGTTAACATGAAAGAAACATATGAAAGCATGGCATCAACGTTAGAAGCAATCAGATACAAAGAGCATGTGTACAAGTTAACAGTGATCTGAAAGTTGTTGTGTTACTTCTTGGTTTACAAGGTGGGTTTACAAAATATTGTTTTGTTTTTTTGTTTTTGGGATATCAAAGACGAAAAACTGCAATTGATATGCAAAATCCCAAATTTAGCACTATAGCTTTTATTAATGTCTCTAATATTTTAATATTCCTTTAATATTTGTCATTATCCCAAATGAAATTTGGGATAGTCGTGATTCAAAAATATTTCATTACCAAGTTAAGAACTGGTCATTGTAACAGAACTTTGTGGCTGGTGAAAAAAATGTAAAGCATTTATTATTAATTGAGAGTGGTAAAATCATACTGCCATCATTTCACATAAAACTCGGACTCATGAAAAATTTAGTAAAGGCATTAGACAAAGATGGACCAGGTTTTAATCATTTAAGAATGAGTTTTCCTAAACTTATACTTATACATACTTACATATGAAACATACTTATTACGTTACATACTTAACATACTTATCACAAGTCAAGAAACTGCATAACGACTCAACTTTTGATAATAGGTTTACTGAATGTGAACTAGCTGCATGGAAATCCTTCAAAGACGTTGTTGGTGGTTTTTTAGGTAATTGAAAAGATGAAAATATGTTTTTTTTTGGTTAATAAGCTGTTAAAAAAACTGCAGACGTTTAAGATGTAGAATATCATTAAAAATTCATTTCCAACACTCCAACTTAGACTTTTTCCCTGAAAATTTGGGCTCTGCCAGCGATGAGCATGGCAATTGTTTCCATCAGGATATTCTGACCATGGAGCATCAGTACCAAGGAAGATGGGATCCTGGAGTGATGGGTGACTATTGTTAGTTTTTGTTTAGAGGAACTTATCAAACATTGTACAAGCAAAAACATTTGTCAATATATTTTAAAAATTAAAGGTAAATCAATACCAATGATTTAACCTTTTAAAAGCTGTTATTTTAAAATTGTTTTAATGTATTTCAATTTATCTATGTTTGAATAATAAAAATTTAGTTAATTTTAACAAATTTTAATTGAATACACATAAATAATAATTTTTAAAAAAATATTGGTTATTGATTTCACAGTGATTATACATTAATTGTTAAATTAATTGTATGTATTACATAAATATGAATATTATACAAATTATGAGTAGCTTTGATTTAAAGACTCCCAAAATTAGTTAAAATCACCATTTTTGATTTCAGATATATTTCTTTCTTGTTCACTGGTATTATTTATATTAATAGAGAATTTTTCAAACAAAAAATAAATAAAATACTAAGTGTATGTTAATTTAATTCGCATACTCCTCTATCACATCAGATTTTTACAGTTTAGTTCCAGTCAAGATAAAAGAATTGCAATAGCCTGACTGTTTAGAGTATTACATCCATTATAATCAGATCTGATAAATAATGAGAATGATAGAAATTAATTACCAGAACAAATAGGGTAGTGTGGAAAGTATTCAGTGATGAGGTAACAGTTATGAAATGTGGAGATCACTAACAGGAAGGAAAGATAAAGAAAGGTCACTCTATGAAGGGATACTCATTTGGCGATGTTATTCAATATTTATCCACAACTAGGAATAGATGAACTCAGAGAAAAGTTAGCTGATAGTAGTGGAGTAAGGATACATGGAGAGAAAATAGATATAGAGAAAACAAAGAAAATGTTAGTGAACAGGCATGATACAAAAGCTGATGTAGATATTAATGGATATAAATTAGAGTGTGTGAAGGAATTCACCTAACTTGGAAGCAAAATTTAACATTTTAACAAGAAATTAACAGCTGAAATTAGCATTTTATAAGAAAATTAAAATACTCATGTCAGAAGTGAATAAAGAAAAAATTGAGAAAACAATTATTGATGAAGACATTTATGTGGAGTGTTTTCTTATGTCAGTGAAGCAAGGAAAAGGGAAAGGAGAATAGATGCATTTGATCAGTGATGCTACTGATGTTGAAGATTACATGGAAGGAGAAAATAACCAATGAAGAAGTGTTACAAAGATTGATGAAATGCTATGTTTAGGAAGCTTATTAAAGAAATGATAAGACACATGGATAGACATGTTCTATGGCTTAATAGTTTGTTGCACATTATTATACAGGCACAGTTGGAGGAAACAATGCAAGAGGAAGATCAAGAGTAGGGAATATTAAACAAACCATACAAGATGTTTGAATGTAAAACATACATGGAAAAAAGAGATTAGTACACAATAGAACTGCCTGGAGGAGTAAGACTGCTGCAAACCTATCCTAGGATTGACTATTACAAGAAGAGAACCAGATCTATGACAGTAGTCAAGCAAAATATACTTCATATGAAAAAGTGTGTTTTAAATAAGTGTGTTATGATGTCATCATAATTTTATTAAGTTTTATAAATTGTAGCTTCCAATGTCCAGATTGTGTTTTCTTTAGCATTATTTTTTATTTTTGTACATAACAGATCATTATAATTGTAAATTATTTGCTCCCTACTTGAGTTCCATAAATTAATAATGTGGAATTGAAATATACAATAATATGCATATGAAAAGAATTAAGGAAAACAAGTTTTGAAGTACACATTATGTAACTGTAGATAATTTTTTACGTAGCTTATTTGTATAAGATTCCAAGATAGAGATGAATCAAAATCAAATAAAAAATTAGAATCTTAATGGCGTTTACTAAATCTCTCAAATTATTTGAGCTTTTCTTTAATTAAAAAATAAGTCATTGGAAGAAACCAAACTATTGCAGATTAAAAAAAAATAACCTGGATTTTTTTCAGCTTCTCAACTTTTTAAAATCTTTACTCCATCTAAGGGCTGGATCTGCTTTAATATTAAAAAGTCCTAAGGGAGAATCAGGGGAAATTATTCACGTTTGCACTTCTGCCACCTTTGTGTCTATGATTTTGACCAACATTGTGGATACCACATGTCACACCTGTTCAGTCTACAACATAGTCCCCATGATTTTATCTGGGAAAAGCATGTCAAATACTCTCTGATATACTTCCCAGTGCTGCAGGAACTGATTGGACATGAATACCATGTCCAATCAGTTCTATGTCCTGCAGGAAAGTTAATACTCAGCACTGTCCATGGCAGAAGGAAATTAAATTAATTTATAGATTTGATCAATTCTAGAAGTTTACTTTTTTTTTAATAAAAGTATGTGTTACACATTAATGCGGTATGCATTATTGTCCTTCTGGTATCCTCCAACCTATTATAATCACATTTCACTGAGGGTCCCAATGTCAGCATGCTCAGCTTAAAATAATTGTGACTGTAAGGAACTGGATCTACTCATACCACAGTTTCTTGTGTTTGCATTCCAGTCCTCTGTGGAGGTTTGGGATTAGTCTGCCCTTCTTTCAAACCTTGAATAAGCCCACCTTTTCTTTCACCAATGGACAAGTGATGTCTCTGCACCAGAAAACATGTAAGCAATTACATGCTTCCCAGTACATCTTTCTAAATGAGCAGATTCAAGGGTGCAGATCTGAACTTTTCAAACATTATCTTTTTTTCTTTTTTTTTGGTTTAACCTCTGGAACTTAAATTTTGACTTATTGAAATCGGTACTAAATTAAAAACCAACAACTTAATAACCCTTAATTTGATATCAAATTTAAAAAAAAAAGTTAAAAATTTTTTTTTTTAATTTAAAGAATTGGGCAGTGTTATTTGTTTTTTGGTCACTTTTTTTTCTAAATTTATTTAATAAAATAATTTTTGTAATATTATTTTAATTGTAGGTCTGTAAATAAATAAACAAATCATAACTCTCATGAAGTAAAACCTGTTTTCAAGAAATGCAAAAGATAATGTGGTATTTTGATAATAATATAAAAAGGAATAAAAAGTTAATAAAAGTTTTAAAGAATGAATTAAGGCTACGTGGAATACAGAAGTATTTATTATTTCTGTTCCATGTTTTCCAATTAAATTTTTTGTAAAAAATACTTTGAATATCAAAATAACTTAATGTCTTTTTGATGATAAAATTATTTAAAAAAATGTTAAGTTGTCTTTGTGACCATGTAATATTTTTTTGAAATATTTTCCATTAATATCTGAAATTTAATAATTATTAAATTTTAATAAGTATCTGGAAAAAATTTCTCTATAAGATAAGATATAAGAGACCATAAAAAATGGTATATTTGATCATATAAGTATTGAAAAATTCCTCTTTTTTTGTGTGATTAATGTACTTATCATAGTATCATGGAGTGACCATGAAAATCCCCACTCTGTTCATTATCCTCATGATTGAGATAATAATACTGATAAATAAGAATTAAAGCCTTCAAATTATAAAGACTGTCAGTGTATTGTAATTTCTTCAGTTTGGTCAACAAAGGACTTTGAGTGATTTGAAATATGTGAGTTTAGAGTAGTTGGCCCCCATCTTAAAAATAGCAGTAACAGCTCATTACCTCTTCTTTATACTGGTAATAAAGAGTTTTACATGGTTTTAGTGTTAACCAACTATCACCATGAGGAGTGACTGTACTTCGTTTTTAATTTTCTTTTTTTTTTTATTTTATTTTATATTTTTAAATCAAGTAACGGGAGAGACAGGTGCAGTCAGTTGTGTCATACACACGGTAACAGTGACAGTCGCTCTTTGGTTGAGTCACTGCACCATATATTGTTGCATCTTAAAGTTACTTTTCTCGATAACAGAGTTATACTTTTCTCAATAACCGTGGTCTTCGACTTCAAGTTGAAAAAAATTTTGTCATGCAAAATTTCAGTTCAATTTAGTAGCTTTTACATGAAAGAGTAACAGACTCACAGAAATCAGTAGATGTTGGTTGAAGTTTGTTTATATTATACATATATATATATATATATAGTTTGTTGCATTACACTAGCTTTCTCAGCCTTTTTGATGGTTGTGACATATGCAAATTTAGATACAAAGGGTATTATGGTCAGTAGCTTGCT
>JAAAKQ030253279.1:0-10890 GCA_010016005.3 Zanna intricata | reverse complement strand
CTTCAGAGACTTCGTCGAGCCATTCAAAACAAAAGGAGGGGGCGGCTAACAAAAGGTGTTTGTCTTTTGCACGATAACCTCAACCTCACACAGCGAGAAAAACAGTCAACTTTAATCTTTTGGTTGGGGTGTTTAAAACCATCCATCCCATAGTCCTGACCTTGCATCTAAAGATTTCTTCCTTTTCACTCGTCTAAAGGAGCATCTCAGTGGAAAATGATTTTTGTCTGATTTGGAGGTTAAAGATGCGGTCTACGAATGGTCAAGGAAGTTGGGGCATATGACTTCAACAAGGGTGTAGAAAAATTGATTCCATAGCTCACTAAATGTAAAGAACTGAATGGTGACTACATTGGAAAATAGTTATATACCTATACTACATTCCATGTAAGTTTCATAAATAAATTCACTTTTTGATTTTTAATATTTATTGTGACCTTACTTTCCGAATATCCCTCGTAGTATGATATCTTAAATTATTGTTATAATCAAAAATAGTTTGATATTTTGTAATTAAACTTTTTGTTATTTTTAAAAATTTGTTAGTAGGTCTTTTATTTCCTTAAATTTGTTTTCAATTATACATTTTTTCATGAAAATATTATATTTCTCAGTGTACATAATAACAGGCGAATTAGATCTATCAGAATTAGCTTTATGAGATTTTAATTTATTTTATTTTCATTTAATTTATTCTTTAAATTGCGAGTTATTTTTTTTTATTAAAAAGGGGTTTATTAATATTTATCTCTTTAATTTTATGTATATTTCTGCTAATAATATTATTAACTGTTCCTTATCAGGAAATAACTTATTTTTTTTAAATAAAAAAAAAGTATAAGAATAATTATATTTAGGTGCATCATGAAGTTCTTCTGAGACTTTTATAACTGATTCTACTCATAAGAATAATGACAAAACTTCATATAAACGTATGTCTAAAAATGCTTTGTTTGCAAGTTTATGGCTAGTGAAAGATTTTGGTAAGATTTCAGCTACCCCGGTAAAATGAGGTCATACTGAAATTTCTAGGATGTTAATTGAGAGAATAAAATTAGTGATTTCTTATGGTTTTTGAACTGAAAATTGAATATAATAGGTCCTGGAATCATATCTGCATAGTTTTTGAGAAATCTGGGATGAAAGCCATGGGGTAAAAACCCTGTTTTTATATGTTTGATGTATAATAACTTGTTAAATGGATAATAAGCACATAAAACTTTTAAACAGAACTTGTAATTTAGAAGAAAATTGTATGAATTGAATAAAATAAAGAAAAGTTAAAAAATCTGAACTTTATATAGAAACAGTACATTATTACATTTGTCAGAAAAGTACTTATTTATTGTAAACAAAAACCAAATTCTTCTTTGGTGATGTAAAAAATGTATAAAAACTAGACTTTCTGTTAAAAATTACGATAAAAAATTTTTTTTAAATCTAGAAATTACACAATTATAAAATAAAAACTCGTACTCTTATCATATATTAATATCAGAAATAGAATGTTTGTTGTTTATTACATTAATTTTATTTTTAGGTGATCTGTCTTATTAGATAAACCTAATCTATATTTGAGTAAGTGTTAATTTTATGAGACCAAGGGAGATTTTTTATGAATTGTTTTATTATTAAATGTAGGTTATTTATATACTGATGTTTCAGTTTGGCTGTCCTTGTTTATTTTGATATTGTCATCTAAATAATTGAATATTCTTAAATTATAGAGATATTTTAGGATAAAAACACATCAGGTTTTATAAGACTGTATCCCTCAAACACTGTCTGATGATGTGAAACTGCAACAGATAGCAGGAATCATTTAGTGAATTAATACACAATTTTAGTTACTTTGGCGTTTTTATTTTAATTTTTATTAAGCAGTTTAACTAAGTTGTTTCAATCACGGTTGAGAATGCAAGATCCTGTGAAAATACTTTCATGGTAAAATTAAGGTATGTTATGTCTTATCTCAATATTCTATTCTAGGTAGTTTATGTTAATAGAATTTATAATGTATATAAATAAAATTAAAAAATATATATTCTTTTTAGACAGAACATGCACTTTTACATGTAGAACTTATTAGTTATTAACTCAAAAGACATACTGAATGAAATTTACAATCAAACTGAAATTTACAAAATAAGATAACTAAATGAACAGATCGAATATACATTCATACACTAAACTGATGTCCTTAATATTTTGTGGCAATCATCACTAACAATGTCATCTGCAGCATTAATGAAACAGAACATTATAGCTTTGATATCTTCTAGAAGCATATACTCAAGAATTTAGAAAGTGAATTGTTTTTCTTTTATTTTTATAAAGAGTTTCATTGAAGAGACTTCATTGTACTCATGTTTTGTCATATATTTAACCTCTCAGATGATTATTGCTAGGAATATAATTACTAATAAAATTTATATTATTTCTTATTTGGACAGTTTTATTTTTGCATACATTTTTTTGCAATTATTATTATTAAGCAAAGCTTCCTTAGATGTAGTATGTGCTGGAGTAGTTCTTATTTCTTGTTTAAGAATGTTATACATTAGTTTCCTGTAATAAACTATTGTTGTGTTTTGTCTGAAATCAATTATGTGCTATAAAATTAAATGATAATATATTTGATGTATAACGTACAGTAGAGTGCTGAGGCATTCATGCTGATCTCCTGTGATTCTGATCATTTTCCATGTTAAAATAAGTTTTTAAAGTTACTTTTAAAAGTATTTAAAAATATCATAAAACAATATTTTAAGTGTTGCTAGTCGATCCTTTCTTTTTTCCTTTTTATATTTCAAATCATCTAAAATTGGCTATCTTCATATATTAGGTATTTTTAATCTTATATCAACAACATATTTTAAAAATGAAGTTAAAAAAACTTTCATAAATGTTTGTTGAGTGAGTTTTAAAATTATAAAAATATTAAATGTAAAAATTGTTAGCCTGTATTCATGTGCTCATAGTTTTTTTCTTTGCAGCTTATAAAATATTGGGAACAGTTCTTACCAGAAGCTAAAGTCATTGCTTGATCATATTAAGGCTTCATGAAAAATTCATTCCAACTGTGAAAAAATGTCTTCAAATTTTAAATATATTTATATATACATTATTTTTATACTTTATTTAGCTTTACTGATAGTTGTATTTCACAAAATGTGTAGATTTAGAATTGATGAGTTTATAATTATTATATTATTCTTATTATAATTAATATTATTCTACAACTTACTTTATAAAATTTAGTTAGTATTTTATTTAGATTTTTAAGAAAATTTATTTAAAAAAAGGGTTCATTTATTAATACATTATAATCTTTCACACGTATTTTATTCATTCTTACAAATAGCTTTTGTATTGTTACCTTTGGGTATGTTTACTCCTGAATAGGTTTATTAAATGACAGTAACAGTTGATTCTTTTTAATACTGTCTATTTGAAACTCATATCAGAAGTATTTTCATTATTACTGAGAGTCCAGTCGCTTTCATAATCACTTTGATTGTTATGTATGGTAAGAAAAAATATAGTTTATATATGATATTGTACTTGTTTCATTGGTAATGGCCTGTGGATCATCCATCATCCAGATTATTTATACCTCTCATTATTTTATAAATTATGCCTATAGAAGCTACATGTTGATAATACATCTTTACCTGTTTTTGTAATAAGTATTGAATCCATTTTACTTCATTTTTTTTTTTGTTCATGAACTTTAGAACAAGTGCTGTTAAATCTCTTATTTATTCCTTTGATGTTGTTCACTGAACATCAAAGGAGTATCAAAGGTTTTATTGTTGATCTATTTAATGATTAAAAATTAGTACTGTTATTAATCTTAGACGCAATACAAAAGTGAAACAAAAATATAAAAAGCACTGATTGCCAATAAGCTAATAAAAGGTAATAAAAAGCAGACGTAAAAAAATATCAGGTAATCTTATTAAGGAAGTTGTTTAAGTAGGAACTAATTAATTACTTTTGAAGTGGAATTAATTCTACCCATGTATACCCATATAAGCTTGATGGACACATATACCCATATAAGCTGTTTGCATGTACTTGTCTACTTTTAAAGTTCACTCATCAAATCTGTGACTAAACAGTTATAAAAGTAATCTTCTAAAAGGTGTGGGAATTGAAGGTTGTAATGGTGATCTCAAATATTTTTGTAAATAGTTAACAAATGTTACTGACCTTCTGTCCTTTATGCTTGTTTTAATAAACTTTTAAAATTAATAATTTCACAAAACTGAGTACGATCTCTATTTTTACTATTTAATATATATCTTTTAGTTCCTATAAAATAAAATTTTGGCTTTCTCTTTTTAATGATTCTATTCATTCCTCATTTCATCATAATGAAATGATTTCATTTTTATTTAAATAAGAAACAAATAAACTGTGTATTCACTGATTTGTGGGTGGTGGTTGTTGACAGGCAACAACAACTCATCAGAGTTTTGTTGTCAGAAACAGCAATTTCAGCTTAACATTCTTTGTTTTTATGTATTAATTAATATCATCAAATGATAATTCTTTGATATAGATTGAATATTCATAAACAATATCAACATACTGTCTCAAGTCTTTTGTTGTATAGTATTTTATCTGTCAAAATACCAAATAACATTGTCATTCTATAGGGTCATTTGGTCATGTCATTCAGGTATTGTTTATATGTCCTTGATATAACATTAAATCCCATATCAGAGCATTGATTATAATGATTAATATTTATTTATACACATATTTATTACTTATTGGGTATAGTAAGTAAATTGTATCATATATTTGCAAATATTATTTAAAAATGTTTTAAGGGTTATATATCTTCAAACATTTTTTTTTTTTAATGTAATGTACAGTTTTTATTTGTGTTGGATTAAGGCTAGATTGAATTATAAATTATTTATATTATATATATATATATATATATAATTTATAGTTATTAAATAGTTAATTATAGAGCTTAACTGTCCTTTATGATTTTTGGGTAACTTTAGTCTTTAAGTACATAATTTAAAAATTAGCGTGTAGTATTGCTAATAATAATTATTATAATCAAAACGTTTTTCTTAATTTTGTCATCATTTTTGAAATTACAGCTGCAAGTATTTGCAAAGTGAAAATAAATTAGTAAAGTTAAATAAACTATTAACAGGTAAGATATAATCTAAAGAAAATCATTTGTTGATGTTTCTGTGAATTTGTGTTGCATAAAACATATCAGTTAGTATTGTATTTCCTTTTATTTCCATTAAAAGTTACTTCTTTTTTTATTTATCTTTAATAATGATGTGAGCTTTTTTCTTTTTCCTTCTGTTATGATTTTTGTGTTTCTTACTATTACAATAGGATGTAGATTGATATTTTGAATGTAAAGATACAATGACTAGAAATCATTTTATAATTAATATACAGTTAGCAATTAAATTTACTGTTTAGAGTTTCTCTAAAACATAAAATTTAAAAAAAATTAAATTTTCCTTTTGTTTAGTTCAAGATCTTTGAGTATGAAGAATGGGACAAAATTAATTATATGAAGCTCCAGGTAAACTTAGCACATGTATTTGGGTATTGTGCATTGACTACCTTTCCCCTAATGTAATTGTTCAGCATTTTTTCAGTTTTTTATATTTTTTTTATCATGGTTATAATAGGTGTCAGACATTATAAATAAATAAAAAAAAAAAAAAAAAAATGTTTATTCCACCTTACCAGCACAAAGAAAAAAATGTATTCTAACATCATTATGGTTTCATCTTGAACTAGAAAGTTTATGAGAAGTTTGAAGATGGTTATCATAATTTTATTTTTGAAATTGTGAATGTGGGTAGCACTTATTTGAATTTGCTATATCTGTTCTATATATTAATATGCAATTCATAACATTCAATTCATAAAATTTTCATCGCATATAGGAAATAAGTTGACAGTGAATTTCAGTACCTACAACCAAGAAAGGGGAGATGATTACATTAGGAAATGGGGGCAACTGTACCCCAAGAATCCTACTCTATCTCAGTGTGCTACTGCAATTGTCTTTGTTTTCTGAAAGTATCTGTTTACTAAGATAAACCACGTAAATACTGGTTAGCAGTCTCCCTTTGTACAAAGATTTTTAATGACGTTAAATACACTTGATCATAACCTTCCACTTGGATCACACTTTCTATTTGGTTTGGAAATTAATGTGGCTGTTTTAAGCTCACACTGATTTCTGCACTCTTTCATTTTATATTATTATTTTTTTGTTGTTTGAGTTATTAGAACAGATATTACATCAATGGCTGTTATTTCTGAGTGTTTCAATTTTTTTGAAATTAAGTTAGATTGATATAACATGCCTAATTATGAAAAAAATATTTAAATAATTACAGTCTGTAATTCAAATTTTATTAAAAAAGTGGGTTATTAGTGATTTTTGTCATCACTGATTTGTTTTAATCAATCACATTCTATGAAAAAGTCTATTGTAGTAATAATAATATTATCTTCATTGTATTTGTCCATGTCTTTTGTTTCCTGCTAGCCTTTTTTTCCTTGAATAGCTGTTGATTTCAACTTTGATGTGATTGTAACTGACTGCATTCTTCTGTTTCTTCCTCTTCTAATTTTTCTATACCTTCTAAGTGTACCATGGATGATAGATAATCTTCATATTCAGTCCATTGAAGATTTTTCTTGGCTTCTTATAAAATTAAATATTTTATTAAAGTAATACATTCATATAGATCTTTTTTCTCTGTAGATCTTTTTTCTCTTTAGGTAAACTAACTTTTTTCCCGATCACTCAGGTTTATTTTATCATATTTCTTCAGATCCATGTTTTAAATTCCTTAATCATTATTTTTCATGAATATCCTAGTATCTTGTTTCATATTAGAGGTGGCGAGTCATAATATATTGAAAGCAGTTTCAAAAATGTTTATTATTCTTGACATAATTTTTTTTTTCTAATGAAAACGTAGTTGATAATTTGAAATATTAAAGGTTTATAGTGTGTAAAAATATATATGCAGTTTTCCACAGGTTAATAAATAATAATATACAAATAGTGTAATTACAAAAACCTTGATGTAACACTTTAATTACATATCATACTAAGTTTTGGTACTATTTGAAAAGGGAACTAGTTTTTATAAATTAGTTTATTAAATTAATTATTATGAATTGAATTTTCCATAAAAATTTTCTATAAAAATGTTATGTTTTTTAACCTCTAACTGTTATACAAACATAAAAATGCTACTTATACATGTTCTGGCTTGTAAAGAAATTTTTATGGGATCCATGAATTGCACAGGAGTCTTGATATCGTATTTAGTAAATGTATCATAATCATTCTAAAATGTTTATCCTTTTTTATGAGTTCAAAACAGAAACTGCATCATAAAAGCCAAAAATCCTTTATTATAAAAGTGTGAATTTTTTACCGATGTTTTAATAAAAAAATTGTAGAGGAAAGATTCTGTAGAAGAAGATGAGTCAGTAAACATCTTAAATGTAAAAATTAATGATTTTAAAATTTTGTTAATTCAAAACAACTTGTATGATTTATTTGCTATTAATAATTACTATTACATAAATAATGTTAAATTAACTGATTTATTTATTGTTTATTTTAACTTTATAAAGTCTTATTTTATTATAATTTGTTAATCTTAAGTCGGGTATGTAAAATTATATTAGTTGTTACATCTATTCATAAATTTAAAAATGAAAGTATATGAGGGTTACTCATTCACTTTGCTTTCGAGTTATGTACTCTGCTGAAAATATATTTTTATTTTCGATGTATGTAACAAATAATTGCAAAATTAAAATAATACATTGAATCAATGACTAATTTGTTTTTTTGTTTCATTCTGTAGATCAGAACACAATTTTATGAATTATTTAGATCACATTATGAATACAGATGGACTACAGGTAATTTAAAGAAATTGTTCCAGCATTTGTCTGGAATGATTATGGAAAGCAGTGTTAAAACTGTACGAGTGCAACGTTAAATATTACAAAATTATTATTTAAAAGAAGTAGGTAAATCCTTATTACAAATAAAGATAATTTTCTGAAATAATTGCAGTGCAATGATATAAAATAGATAAAATATCAAATTATATTACTGCATGCGTGTGTAGATACAATCATGTCATTAAAAATAAAACTGGTACAGATAGTAGCCTATGTATGTAAATAAGGTACAAGGAACATATTGTATCATTAATTAATATAACATACCTTATACAAGAGGACTAATTAATTGTAGAAGTTATATATTAAATATGTTTTATTGAAGAATTTGGTGATAATTTTGGCGATCAACAAAACAGGTTTTGTTGATTGTGGCTAATTCATTTACGTCCATTTATGAATCTTCCACTTATAGTTCCTTGTCTATTAACTTCTTTTTGGTAGCTTATGCAGACGATTTAGCTGTCTTAACGGCTTGGTGTACAGAAAAAGAAACTATGCACTGTACCAATCTTGCTGTTCAGCATGTATATATATATATATTAAATAAAATTGTGGGAAAAGATCTGAACTAGTGGGGGGGGGGGTTACCTGAACTTGTATGGGTGTTCCCCATTTTAGTGGGCAAAGGTGTTTAAAGAAAGACTGAGATGAGATCTGTCAGGGGGGGTGAGGCCCGGGAACGGTATAATCGGATCCAGTTCACCTCAAGTTAAAGAGGCAAGGCAGTCAAGATCCAGACCCAGTAGGCTGATTTGCCATGCCAGATTTAGTCATTAGAGCGGGGAAGCCCATTAGAGGCAAAGGACACCCCCTGGGTTGCGCAATAGTTGAGTGTAGATCCGACTCAGAGGACAGGAAGAAAAGGAGTCAATTAATAAATGCTGTGAAAAAAAAATTTGATTTAAATACATTTTAATTGTGTTGTATGCAAGGTAAGAAAAAGCATTTTTTTTTGTAGGTATGATTTTTATTTGTTATTTTTTATTGATTTTTATTAAAAGTAAAAATGAAAAAGAGTGAGAAAGAAAAAGAAAATATAGAGGAAAATTTGTAAAGTGAAAGATTTTAAACAACTAAGATTTTTAACTTGTTAGAAAGCACAGAATTTGTATTTAGCTGTAGGCCGAAATTTTATTTTTATATGTAGTCGTAATCAGTATCACCAATGTGGAGATTAAATTCTTGTTTATGGTTTTCTTCTTATTAAAATCTGTACTAGCTTTTGTCCTGTAATCAATTACATTGTTCCCTCAGACCAGTTCTAAGGAAATCAGTGTTGAAGTTAACTTTAAAATTTACTTTATATTCCTGAAAAAACTGTACCTCTCATGAACAATGATGATTCATTAAATAATTGCTTCTAGTGTTTAAATGCTGCTATCTTCATTGGTTCTATGATGGTGATTTAAAAATAATTTATGAATAAAATGTAGTGACTTATAATTTATATTCAGTCATATCCAGTCAAAGTATTAGTATATATCATACTAAAAATACTGATTAATTCTTCCAGACAAATAATTTTCTTCATTTTCTTTTATTTAACTTAACATAATAACCACCATCAACTTCAATCATAAACACGAATTTATATTTTAAATCTTCATATTTTAACTCGGTTGTTAATTTAAATTTTCTTAAAATATGTATAAGCATTACTTTAGTCAGAAAAATACCATATTTATCTCCTGGAAAAAAAAATAGTACACCTTAATTTGTGTTAAAATAAAACTACTCTGGTGTAAATAATGGAAGATATTTCAACAATGTTGGATAACACCAAAGAAAGTTAATCTTATATCTATGAAATTTTCAGTTTTATAGTTAAGACTGATGATTAAAAAAAAAAAGGTAAATATTGTTATATACGATTCAGAAGATTATAATAATGCATTGGTCAATAATGAAATTTAGGTACACGGATTACATGTTCCCATAGAATAAAATATGAAAATAACTATTATTATCTTAGGCAATTCGAATAGAAAGTGTTAATTTATGCACTTAACATATATAGGTTGAAAAAATAAAACTTATCTCAAAAGAAAATAAGGTAATATGAATCTTAAATCAAAAAGATGTCGCTACTCGTAAACAAAAAAAATTAAGGGACGGGATGACTGTCTAATGTTCTTATAATTGAAGAAAGTTTTCACAAAAGAATTTTTAATAAATGTAATGAGGGTTTCTCTCTTGTAGGTCTCAAAAACAGGGATTTTCAGAACATAAAAACATACTCTAGAAAATGATATATGAAATTTTGTGTATGTAATTATACACATTTATTGAGTAAAAAAGAAAATATTAACCAATTTTTTAATTAATGCAAACCTAACAGCTGGCCAAAGTCAGGTATCGCTGAATATGGTGGCCAATGGTGGAATTCGCTGTTACTACTGCAGGAATTAAAAAAGTAAACAGCTTGTGAAGTAAGCTAGAATGAAATTAAAAAAATAGCTTTTGGCTGAGATACGGCTATTTGAACAAAAATATTGTTTTCTCAACATTTTTGTTTTGTTTGTAGTTAAATTATTTAAAAAAATAATTTTTTTGTTATCTAGTCTATTACTTGGACTGTTTCTGAATAGTTTAAGTTCGGAACATGCCAATCGGCTAATTTGTTAGTTGCTGAGGACTATATCACTTCAGAAAAAGTAATTTCAAGAAAAACTGTTGGGTGCTGGACTTCGTAGTGGTAAGACGTTTGTCTACAAGCTTCCCTTGTTTTGTGTCGTTTTTAGTATTTATTTTGATATATCCATTGTTTGTTCTTTTCTTTTCTATGGATTTTGGATTTATTAAAGGTGTATAACTTTTTTTTTTTTTTTTTTACCTCCGGAACCACCGTTAGGTTATATCTTCAGAGGATGAGATGAACGAATTGTAGCG
>JAAAKQ030253246.1:0-10891 GCA_010016005.3 Zanna intricata | reverse complement strand
TGAACCTTAGAACTCTCGACTTCGAAATCAGCTGATTTGCGATATCGCGTTAACCACTAGACCAACCCGGTGGGTTTTTATAACTAGAACTGGAATGAGAAAACGTTACGACGGTCAAGTTTCATATGAAAACGGGCTGTCATAAATCCTAACAGGTCTAATTTACGACTCGTAAAATATTACTTAATTGTAATAGAAGTGATTATTTTCGTCTTATCAAACCGTATTTTTTGCAGTAACAACTTTGATTTTTATGTTGTTAATAGTTAAAGACACGGATAGTCGCCGAGCAAAAACCTATTCGTTTTAATTTATAGACATTAATATTTACTTTCTAGACAATACGCTACAGCTGAATCGAGATTAAATGTAGTGACGCGCGGGTAACGTTTTATGATTCGTAGAAAATCGTAGCATCGTGCTGGTTATGTACATCTCATTGTGTCTGGAAACGTACGAAAGCCATCCCTACAATAGAGAAAATGATGTAAATTGGATCTTATTTATTTAAACTACATTTATAAAATTTTTAAATAAAGAAATTATTAAAAAAAAAATATATATATGCATATATAACTGTTTTTAAAAACAATTTGTAAGAATGCACTGGCTTATTTCAGCAGTGAAATACACTGATAAACCTACGTTTTAAGTAATATTCTATTCTAACTAATATTCTATTTCCAATATTACTCTTACTATTAGGAAAATAAAACAAGTCGAGAATGAATTTGAAGAATTCAACAATCTTAATAGTTAACACATTCCTACGATTAAAGCTACTATAAAGAGTATGAATTATTAATTACAATTTGTAACTAAAATATTTAATCATGTATTTATTCGTACTATTTTTAATGTTGCTACTTTTATTAGATACTAGTCATTCAAAAAATTAAACTAAAAATTTAATTTAATTTTAGAAATAAAAAAAAGGAAATTAGAATTTGATTCCTTACATAAAAAAAAAAAAAAAAATGTGAATTGAAAACTTAAAAAACAGTTTGCTTAAAAACAAAATAACATGTATTTAAAAAAAAATAAAAATACAAATAGTTAAGAAATTAAAAACCTTAAAAATAACCGATAACTTTCAAAACAAACTTAAGCTTTTTTTTTACCACCCAAGGAGCAGCTGGAACCACCGTTAGGCATGTCTTAGCTAAATCGAATAAAACGTTTATCGCAGAAATATTTATTGCTACAGCTATACTTAATCTACAGCTTTGTTTATAAAAAAGATAACAAATAAATAAATTTAAAAAACTGATAGAGAAATACAATTTTCTTTTTTTATACAAATATTATGAATATAAATGGATTAATATGATTTGATTTTAATGTTTAAAATTTTATATGTTCAAAATAAATCTTTGAGAAAAAGTCCCTTTAAAAATTAATAATAAAATATTACAAAATATTTCCATTGAATGATTGATTTGTATTCCGGAATATCTAATGCTGCTTTGTAGAATCATAAATCACAGGCGACTGCGTACCTTGTTCGTTTAATAAGCGTACCTCTACCCTCGACGTATACTTCTCAATTAAATACAGGCAAAACCAATTTTTATTATATAAAGGCTTTACAGCCTATTGCCTATCATGTTCCTTCGTTCTAAAATAGTGTTATTTTACCCTTTAATTTATATAGCTAAAACCGTAATAGCAATACGCGAATAATAGACGAGACTAAAGTTAATCGAGAAAAACCTCGTATTAAGGTATAACATGAATCCCGGCTTAGAAGATAAATTGAGGGATCAAGTGGTTTCTAATCGGTTTCTTCATTTGACCTAACATGCTGTGCACGAAACTATTTTAATCACATCAAAATAAGCGATATTAATCCCAATAAATCTAAGAAACCGGCGTAAACAAATTTCGACGCAACAAACATAGTGTTTTTAAATTATTATACATTAAAAAAAACATAGATATAAATAAAAAAAATAAACACATTTAATATTCAACGACTATCTTTTGTAAATAAAAAAAAGGAAAAAAACATTAAAAAGAATTTGTTGTCAAAAAGAACATAAATCATTAGAAAAAATAGGGGCGTTTTTTTTCTTTTTCAGGAAATAACTTGCTTTAGTTAAGGTGGGGGGGAGAATAAATACTCTTTGAGTCACCTCGTTTTGTCGGGGTACTGTGAATGGACGCACCCAATGAAAGCCAGCAATGCTAATCACAAGCAAACTGACCGGGTTTGGTTATAGCCTATTAATTACATTAACTTAAATTGTTAATAAAACCTATAAGATTTAATATTAAAAAAAAAATAAAATAAAATAATTGACAAATAAAAAAATTAGTTATTTTACTA
This sequence comes from Zanna intricata, assembly GCA_010016005.3. Taxonomy (NCBI): domain Eukaryota; kingdom Metazoa; phylum Arthropoda; class Insecta; order Hemiptera; family Fulgoridae; genus Zanna; species Zanna intricata. The sequence continues at coordinate 8,562 of JAAAKQ030253246.1, read as the reverse complement.
CCTTGTACTCATTAAAAACGTTGGGAATTCATGTACTCTTTCAGTTGATTTAACCCACGGATTCCAACCCACGTTTGTACGCTCTTAAAAACTTAAAAAATCTTAATATCTAAATAAAATTCATTTTAATAACCAACACAAAACCTGAATATTCTGAACCGAGAATAGCGACATTTCCTAATATAATATATCGAAAAGGACATTAAAAAACAAATCCTTTTCACAAAGGGTCAAAAACTGGATTAAAAAAAAAATTTTAAAAACCATTATAAACGTGCTGCAAAATCTCTTTTGCCTTTTAATTTCTTTGGTAGTCGATGCTTATAATTAATTTTCAACAAGGAATGGAAAAGGAATGGAAGAGGAATGGAAAAATTGACGGGGAGAAGCTACCCCGAAATAATTATAACTTATAATTATATAACGTATTGATGGATTGAATTATTAAGAAGTGTCGTTAAACTCGATTCAATAGTTTTTCTAAGATGCGATGAGTAATATGTCTGGTTGGATGCAATTTTTTTTTTTTTTTTTAATGTAAAGAGGAAAAGATTTTTCAGAAAGAAAAACTTTTTGCAGAACAAAAATTAATGGTAAAAATTCTTTCATCATCCTAATAATCTATCTTCACAAAAAAAATGTCCTCGACAAATAAACAAATGAAAAAAATAAAACTCTCAAATATTTATTAAGAGATCGATCAAATAGTATAGATCAATATTTAAATAAATTAAATATTTAATAAATATTATTTGGATTTTTCTAAATCCAACGTTAATTAATTCTTTAAATTTTTATTTTTTAATTAAGTTTTACGTATTGTTTCATAGTAAGACTCTTAATTGCATTTTTACAATTCGGTGTACGCGTGCATGTTTAGATTGCATAAAATATTTCATAATTTAATATATTTTCAGAAGATGGCAGAATTATGTTAATACCGTGTTTATTTATTTACCATCATTGAACAAACACAATATACAGAAATTAAAATTAAGCTAACATTAAGTTATTTTAGAGAAATATATAATCAAAAAATTTATTGCATAATAATATTTTTATTATTTTTGTAAAAATTACAAATTATTATTATTATTACTATGTAAATAATTAAATATACGTAATTTTAAATGAATATACTTCGTAAATTGAATTTTTTTATTTCATATATATGTATATATATAATTTATTCAATTTTGTCATTTCAAATAACCATTAAGCAAAGAAAGGTAAAAGTGGTAATTTAATTACAGTTATGATGAATTAAAACAAAAGATTAATAATTAAAAAAAAAAATTGCAACCACACCCTTAAATAAAACATTCATGATACGATGAATGAGAGTGGTCAGAAATTGTATAACCGGATTTGGAAAAAAAAAGAAAAAGAAAACGGATAATATTAATCAAGTAACATGAACAATAAATTAATGATGATTATTAAAAGTGACAACAAACGTTACTAAACATATATCATGACAATGTAATGAAGGCATCTGATAACCGCAAGGGTATTTTGATGTGTCATATAACAACGTAACGTTCAGGGTTAGATTAACATGTTATTTAAAACGACGCGTATTAAAAAAAAAAATTACAAAAAATGTGAGAATTAAAATATTATGCTGAAATATGTAACGAAAAGATCTGATATCATTTTTTTAATTTTCTTTCTTTTTTATCTATTTTTTTATATAATTAGAACTCGATTCATTGAATATAATTATTTTTATTAATACCGAATGTTTTGATTTTTAAAATTAACGCAATAAAATAAAGAGAAAAACCTTAATTAATAAAACGATATGATCATTTTTTACATTATTTCAGGTAATATATTTTTATTTAATCGATAACAATTTTACAATTAAAAAAAAAAAAAAGAAATTATTTTTAGACGGCAGTCTATAAAATTAAATATTAAATTTTTTAAAAATTGAAAAAGTGTTAAATCTTTTTTTTAAATTATCCAATTATTAATTTCACAAACAATTTTTATAAATTTCAACCGAATCGATTAAATATATTCTTAAATCAAACCGTAACAATACAATAAACCGGTTGTCAAATAAAAATTTGACCTTATAATCAGTAAAATAAACAAATATTTAACTTCTTTCTTTTTTTTTTTTTTAAATAAAAATGGAGATTTATTTCTAAATAAGTGTATGTGGATCACGCCAAGAAAAGAAACGTGTAGTAAGCATCGAATTTAAAGAAAGAAACTCTTCCTGTATTTCCCCGGAAGAATCAATGCAAACCGTATTGAAATGTTCATCGAAACAGGCGTTTATAAAAATAACAAAAAATAAATGAAAATAAAACAATATGAAACGAGTATAATTAATATATATAATTTCAATTAAATATATTAATCAACTAACCGAATATAAATATACGATTAAAATAAAGAAGGTTTTTTTAAAGAATCTGCTGCGCCGGCCGGAATTTAAAATAAATTTATGTTGAAAATAATATACCTAGTAATTATAAATAAAGAAAATCTAATTAAAAATAATAAAAAAAAAGCTTAATTAACAATAGAATTTACAATCCTTTTAACATGTAATTAATAAATTCTGTTTTATATATATATATATTATAAAACATAACGAAACGATATAAAAAAAAAAAAAATTGTATAAAAAGTTTTACACGTAATTATAATTTCTCAATTTTGAAATATGAAAGGTAAAAATAAAAATCAAGTCATCTATAGTGCGTAACAATATTAAAAAACAAAATTTAAATTTATTGTTATTATATATATATTTAAATATTTAATTTAAAAAAATTATCTAATTAATATTTTTCCATCAATAAAATAAAAATATTCAGAGCTAGATCCGACACTCCAGTGCGGTGATCCACACGCATCTCTCTTCAAAAAGTAAATAAAATAAATAGTTGGACCACGCCCATACCATAGACATTAGCCTCCCGCCGTACATATTTATCCATCTCATACCACGTACAGTATATATAAACACTTTTCTGTACTTAAGTAAAAATGTTATATTTATAATTTTTTTTTTTATTAAACAAGAAAAAATAATTTTCAAAAACTAGGCGGGGATTAGGGATATTATAATAAAAATACTTCATAAATACGTTACCCGTAAAATAAATCGACGACAAAAATTTAACAATACACAAGCAAAAAGTAAATGAAACAATCTGATAAAGGAAAATAACAATCAATAAAAAAATAATTTAACAAATACAACTCTATATATATATATAATTAATAAAAATTTAACGAAAAATTCTTATATGAGCTAAATTTTAATTTTTCGTCTTACATAATCGAACAAAATGTATGAATAACTAATTCACCAATATAATTTATTTATTTATTTATTTTAATTGGCAATGAATACAAAAACAAAAAAAAATATATCAAATGGAATGTAACACGATAACCTTTCACTAAAAATAAACAAGTATTAATAGACTACTGATAACATATTTTTTTAAAAAGTAACAAATGAAATCAGTTTCTAGTATTAAATTTATTATAAATAATGAATAAAAAAAAAAAAAAATCATATTTTTATTAATAATAGCAATTAATCAATTTATAAGAGATAACAATTATAATAAATGACTTCCCTAACAAAACTTTTATCATGCATTTATCACATGGAATTTATATTCATGTAAAGATGTCGATGACTGCAAAATTAACATGATTAAACCTGAATGAATCCCGAGATGAATTTAAGTTCTTTCCCTAATTATAACAACAAAATATACCAAATAATAAAAAAATAAAAATATCAGTAAAAGAGCGATTTTTTTATATTGTGATTAAAAAAAAATAATCATAAATTAAAAATAAAAAAGAATGAAGAAACAAAACGAGTGTATAAACATAATTAAGTTAAAAATAATAAAATTAAAAATATTATTTTTATGAAATATATTAAAAATAAATTTTACATTAAAAAGTTTTAAATGAACGATAAATGCATATTGTATTTAACGTATCACAAAATCAACGAAAGTAACTCGGCGAAAATTAACTTTTTTTAAAATCTGTATATTTATAATAATACAAAAAATTAATATAAAAATAAATTTTACGAAAATGAGAAACTAAAAAACAAAATATAAAGATCGACCGCTGCAATAAAACAAAAATGCTCTCAAGAAATGTAATAATTTATATCGCGATACGACGATACTTTTAATTGTATATAGCGTGTTAAAACGTACAAAAATAAAAGGTGAAAAATATAAAGAAATGAAACAGAATATATTCAACCAGTTTTGATATGCATGATGGTACAGTCGTAGGAAAAACTTAACTTTCATCAAGCATATACTTTTAATAATTTGAATATATTACAAAATCAAAGCCGAGTGATAAATAGAATCATACATTTTTTTTTTTTTTTTTTTTTTTTATATTTATAAATATCTATATAAAAACTTTACTTACAATAAAAACAGCAAGTTTATTTGTAGCAACGACAGCAGTTATGAGATATTGGAGAGCGTATCCTACACGATAGTACACACAGGCAACATGCACATCGGCAAGCACAAACTGAAATCACCAAGACGGTTAGAGGGGTAAGAGGGGCGGCAACACTATGAGTCAGACGGACAAAGTGGAGGGGGACGATCAGGGGTAACCCTCCCCGCCCCTCGTAACCGACAACCCGAAGTAGACAGTGCGCCCCTACCGGTGAAAGACATCAACGCTTTGCCCAAGGTCAAGAGGACTCCACCGTCAGGCGACTGGAGAAGTTCAGGATGCCCGGACGGCCTCCTGCCGTAATCGTTCAGAAGTACAAAAGACAAGACGGCAGCGGACTGCGATAGCAACAAAGCTAACGGCTGACATGCCGTACCGGTTATTAAAATCGATCTCGTACTATATAATTTTGATGTAAAAGAAACGAACAGAATCACATTACTTTACTTACACGTTTTTTCATGCAAATCACGTATATTTTACACTTTACTGTATAAACAACGCGTAAAATTAAGGAAATAAAATTTTAATTAAAAATAAACGCCTAACAAACATGAAATTAAAATGAATGTGAAACCCTCATTCTGATAAATGAACAAGTATAACAACAAACAACGAAGACATTTTAAAAGAACCCCGACAAATCCGTAATCGATTCAAAATAAATATTATAATTATTTATAAAAATAAATTTCAATTTACTTACCGCTTAATAATATTATTTTTCCTTTTTGTTGTGTTAAATGCTTTCGCAGAGATCTCTGCTTTGTCTAAACGTAGGAAAATATATGGAATATAAAGCAATCAATAGAAAAACAATGAAATCCATAAAAAAAAAAAACGATGAATTTCAAACGAATGAAAACTATATTTTTAATCAAAAATTTATATCTTCATATTATCTGACGAAGCAGTGATCTCTGCGAAAGCGCTTAACTCAGAGTAAAGATAAAAATTTAAACTGTATATAAATTCAGGAGTTATTTTTATAAGTAATTATATTCTAATTGTAGAACAAATTTGTTACGCTACTCGTTAACCATAAAGAATGTAATTTTGAAAAATTAATAATACAGCAGATGAAATAGACCTGTATTCCATATTTGAAATTTTCCCAACAACTATTTATTTGTTTCCAGTCGTCAATAGATGATATCTATTGACTACATAATATCGGTATCAGTTTAAAACAGTTATTAACCTTTTCATAAACTTTTATACTTTCGATATCCCCTAATTTCATAAATATTAAAACTATAGTTGGAAAATTTTTCACATTTGTAGTCCTCCATTTACATTATACCTCAAGACAAAGATGTAAAATGTGGAGTGATATTTCGTGTATTTGAGACACCGATTCTATTACTATTTTTGAGGGTATGCTATTTCTTAAGGACTATTAGAATTTAACGTTAAGTTTGGAGTTTAATATATAAAAAAATCTATGGGAAATACCGCTAAATGTTTTGTTTAAATCATGAACCTCCTACCCATTAAAATTTTATATTTGTAAATATTCTAACTTTTGGCATTTCAACCCGCTGACTTATCTGCCTAGCAACAACTTTCTATCCGTATCAGAGAAGTATGGGCGAGTTAAATTCCTTATTCTTAAAGAGATGCTCGTATAACATTATTAGATTTTTATTGTACCGACCCGTCTAGGAACCTTTTTTATTTTTCTAAATGAGACGTCATCAGGTTGACTTTTTAGGATTGCCAGTAAACGGCTAAACTTGAGCTCGACGAATTACGATTCCGAATTCTGTCGTACCGTTCCACTAGTACTACTTATTTCTCCAAATAACGGGATCCCAGCAATTTAATAACGTGCTTAAGTGTCGTTCACTTGACAGTTCACTTAAAGACAAATACAGGTATATCCGATCCCTTTCAGTTTATTACTTCTGTACGCTCACCGACAGTCAGACATAATTAAGCAGCAGATATCGATTTTATCTTTTAAAAATAATAGAATGTTTTGATGGAACGTTCAGGAAATTGAAAGATGAACATCTGGTTCAGTATCTTATACAACTCGCCAAAAAATCATTTTGCGCAATCCGTTATCGGCACCGTTTTTTTTATCGCGTAAACAGAACTTCATCTACAACGACAGTACCGTTGCCGGTCCATAGACGGTCGATTACAAGGGAAGTCCTGCATATAAGTAGCCGCCACGTAACGGCGAACTGGGACGATCAGACCGCACGTCATTGCTGTATTTTTTTTTGTTCTCTGAAATATTGGCACATCATGATTAGTATCTCTTAGTAGCATAAACATGATGCAACTTAAGTCGGACAGCAATCGTCGTCACTTAAAGATAGCCGTTACTTGGCGGCGAATGTACATATTCCAACGTCCGCTTACATTAAATCAACGGTAGCAAAATCCGAGCGATGCGAGTTCTCTAAAACAATTAAATAGGATTAAACGTAACGTCAAACGGATAAGTGAGTATACTTATTTCAGATTTTAAAATATCTGGGTATCATGACAAGTGATTGTGGAAGAGGGAATTTTATGTCAGGCGGTTCGAACAATTCAGCGACTAAAGAGCGATTTAGGGGTCTGACGTTCTCAAAACAACACAAATGTAAGTTGATTGCAATAGAAATGAATTTCTGATCGACAAGGATGAACAAATTACTTAAAGAGAAGATCGGAAATAAATCCGGGGGGGGGTGGTAAATATTGGTAACGGCCCGATCGGTATAGATTTCTATGGAGGACGGATGAAGGAAGATGATCTATCCCAAAAAAGGATCTGAGATTACGACCTATTCTAAAAACGAAGGAGAAGATCTGGAAGGACATTCTAGATCTCCTGCTTGGAGGAATTAAAAAATACCGTGCAATACAAATTTCCTAAAAGGTTTCCATTTTGAAGACTACGATTTTTTTTTTTTTTTTACATTTGAGGATGTAAAAATCGGCAATATATATGATAAGGGTTAAACGCTTTTAAAAATGTAAAGCGATACGATGGACTTGAAGCGAGACTCTTTTATAAAAGTATACGTATAAGTAAATAGGTAAGAATTTATTTTTTAAACCGATGGTTTTGGTAATCGTTAACTTAAATCCTAATCGCTTTCCTTTAATAATTAATTTTATGAAGCGAATAAACGAATCCACTCCGGCAAACGTTCCTAGACATTTTAATAAGGTAGAATCTTTCTTTCAAGCGGTAACTTTAATTACACAGTAAGCAGAGTTCACTTTTCCATCGCACCTCAATTCACCGAATTATACACTAAGTCATTCTACTTTCCTTCCTGATTTTCTCTTAATAGTTCTTTAACCGCTCACACCCACAATTTCAATTAATAATCGTGTTTATCCTCTTTCCTTCAATCAATACTAAAATAAAAACTATTTTATAATTTCCTGAATCTATTAAGATATCAGTGTTAAAATCGAATTGCTTTTCTTTTAACGGTTTCGATCTGTAATATATATTTTACAGATTATATTAAGGTTCTAACTAGTCGATAAATATAAATATAAATAGTGATTATATTAAACTCATTACGACATTAATTAAAAATTACAAAACGTAGCACAGTTGCCGAATCTTTTCGAAATTTGTGTACAAGTTAAAATTTTAATCTCTTTTTCTACAAAAAATTTAAACTTTTATTTAAACATTTATTTAAAAGGAAAAAATAATTCTAAAGCGGTTAATATTCTCATTGAATTACAATATTACTTTAAATTAAAAACTATTTTTTTTTTAAATTTCTTACACTTCTTTTAAGTACTAAAAGCAAAAACATCTAAGCTAGAAATTTTTTATTTTTATTTTGAAATTTTATAAAGTTCAAAATTATAAAAAAAAAAGAATAATGAAACTCGAATTTATGCCTGAGAATAGATTCACTTCTTTTTTTTAATGATCTTAATTATAATATCCATTTTCTAACAGGAATTAGATTTCATTAAGTCCATCCTCCATAACACGTCACTCTTAGAATATAAAATGCAAAGAATCCCTCTCTTTTTTTTTTTTTTTTTTTTTGTTTTACCTCCGGAACCACCGTTAGGTTATATCTTCAGAGGATGAGATGAACGAAT
>JAAAKQ030253213.1:0-10891 GCA_010016005.3 Zanna intricata | reverse complement strand
AATGAAACGACTGGCACTAGATAGGGAATCTTGGAGAGCTGCATCAAACCAGTCAAATGACTGAAGACCCAAAAAAAAAAAAATTATATATGAATTCATATGAATGATATGAAATCCACAAAGAGCTTCAGTGTTTATAGCAACAGAGCCAAGAAATAGAGACTAAAGAAGATCTGAACTATACCTGGGAACCTTCTTAAAAAGAAAATACCACACTTTAATGTGGTGAACAACTAAACATACGTATTTTTTATTATAAAATATGATTTTCACTAAAATAAATAAATCTTTTTTTTTGATCAGTAAATAATAATACATTACATAGATCATATCTGAATGGGTATAATTAGTTATAAAATAAAAAATGATTACGTAAAAAGCGATTGAAAAGATTAAAGTGCGTACTAATTTTATTTAACATACTAACACATGAAATGAAATTAAGGTAAATACATTAAATATAAAAATTATTTTACAATTTAGAAGTTGCTATTAAAAATTATTTGAGCATATATTTACATATATATTCCACAAAATACAGAAAATTCCGGTTTTTAACATTTTTTAGTATTTAAAAATTCATTGACAAAAACTTCTGTTAAAGAAAATATTTAAAAGATTTTTTAAACTGTTTAGTAATTTATTAAAAATGGCAACAGAACCGTAATAGGCAATTTCTTGTAAGCTTTAATTACTGGGTTGAGTTACACAAAAACAGTTCTGTTGTGTGGTTTGACAGAAGAGGTGGATATTGTTATGTTTTTAAAAGTGTTACTCTTTTTAGCAAAGATTGAATATTAGTAAATATAAAAACAAGAATAAATTAAAACACTTAATTTCTTAAATGTCAGCCTACGCAATTTATATTCATAGGTACCTACAATCTGACAGGCTACTATTATACCTCAAAATTCATTCTAACTATTTGAGAAAGCCCCATTAGATGACATATAATTTACATAAGAATATATATACAAGCAACATATCTATTTAATAACACTTACTTACTTACTTAATGATAACGCTTACTTTTTTGTTACGTAGTTTCAAAGCCAAATAATACAGTTAGATTTTGTTGCAAACAATAAATTTGATCATCGTAACAGAAGTTACCATCTAATAAAATGGCCAGAAATTTTTCCTTTAAGGACAACAGACATACTACTGTTACCATTAATGGGAATCAGCCAGCAGTGTTGCATTTTACCAGGAAGCAAAACCGGTAGTTTTATCGATACTTAATGTTAGTTGGTAAAATCCATACAGAGAAACGTTTTTTGAAATGTTATATAAAATTTTCAAATTCTTCTAATTAACTTCAAATAAGTAGAATCTTCATCTGCAAAGCTTTACTTGTAATAATAAGATTTTTATGTGATCATTAATACAATAAGACAAGCAAGGAATTGAATACAATTACCTGGGGTGCTCTGCATTTTACATCTTGAAATGAAACATAAATTTAACTTTTGTATTCTTCAAGAAGTAATATAACTACTTATTTATGGTCGGTAAGTATGACCTGACTGTAAGCAGTTTCTCTAATACCACAGCTACTAAAAGTTTTCATTGAAATAAAACTAAAAATAGAATCTTTTTCTTATTTGAACAAAATGAGATATTTAAAATATTTCACAAAAATCAGAAAATGACTGTCTGTAAATAATTTTCCTAAAACTCATGCTTTTTTTTTAATTTTTTTTTTTTTTTTTGAGGGCGAACAATGCTGGAGCATTATTATCGCCCGATTTAAATAAAGATTAAAAATTAAAAAATATTTTTAAAACCTAACAAAATCTAAAAGTAAATTAAAGCTAAAATTACAAGACATCAAAAACAAATAAAATAAAAACTTAAAAACTAATTTGACTATTAACTATCTACTAATATCACAGAAAAGTTAAAAGCTAAAAACTACCAAGAGATTTTAATTAAAATATTATTTAAAACCTAAAACTAATAATGAAGATAAAATATCGTTAAACTTAAAACTATCACAGAAAACTTACAACTATTATCAGTCACAATCTTATGTGTAAAATGTATTATAATATAAAACTAGATAATATATAAAATCTAACAGCATCCGTAAAGGGTGTAGAAGGCCTGTTCAATTTTGGATAACAAAATACACTACGACTACAGAATATTAAATTTCATTAATCAGATTTACACTGATTAGGAATAGGAGTAGCTGATCCATTACTTACTTATCATTACCTAACATTCGGCGAAAGTTACCAGGCTATTTAAATTTCTGATGTAAGGCCGCATAACGCACGCAATTCAATAATAAGTGGCGTACCATTAAAAGGCAGTCGCATCGTACACAGAGTGGTGGATTCTCTCCTGACATCAGGTATCCGTGAGTGGCTCTTGTGTGACCTATCTGCAATTGACATAGGACCACTTCCTCTCAATGAATTTTTCTGCTTGAGAAGTCCCATGGCAACACAGAATCTTTAATATACCTTAGTTTGTTGTCAACTGTGGCCGTCCAGCTATCTTGCCACTTTTCGCGAAGAGTGAGTTTTACATACTTTGCAAAATCGCATGTAGCAACACAGGTAGTAAAGTCTGGTTGACTACACACGTCCTTAGCTGTGGCATCATGTTAATTTCTTAAAATCCCCACACGGCTGGGGATCCAACAAAAACTCACTTCTGTGTTGTGATGGTTCAAGTCAGCGATTGCATTATAGATTTCTATGACAATAGGATGTTTTGAACAGAAGTTTTCTAGTGCTTGGAGAACACTGTATGAGTCGCTACAAATAATATTTCAATACATAGGATTAATGATATTCAGAGCCTTATTTATTGCATATAGTTCAGCAGTAAATATACTTGTGATACCGGGTAGGCCAAACATATTTTCTGTTACAGACAACAAATGCGCAACCAACTGTACCACCATGTTTTGACCCATCTGTGTATATTACTGTGTCAGGGTTTATATTGGAAACAATATGATTAAAACATTTCTGAAAGAAGATAGTTGGTGTTGATTTCTTCTTGTACATTGTAAGATCAAAAATAAAATTTATACCTCCAGTTCTCCACGGAGGATATGAACATTGATATGTGGGAAAAATAGAAGACACATCAATGTTTAAAATATTTAATAACCGTTTAGCACATACACCCATAGGTGCAGTATGACGTGGGTGGTCTTCATATCTTTGAAGATCTGGATTCGAAAAATCTGCGGTAAAAGCCGGGTGATTCGGTTCTCCTTTAAGACAGGACCAATAAGATGTTACAAGTTGATCATGTCTATCCCAAAGTGACGGTTCACCGCACTCAACAAGTATGCTAGTAACAGGGCTTGATCTAAAAGCGCCTGTAGCAAGATGAATAAAAGAGTGGTGTACGGCATCTAACATCTTCAAGGCGTTATTTCGTGCAGAAGAGTAGACGATACAGCCGTAATCTAAGCGGGAACGAACTAAGGAATAATAAAAACGTAACATACATGATCTATCGGCTCCCCAATTTGTATTGCTAAGAACTCGTAGCATATCTGGCAGTTTGAAACATCTTGATTTTAATTGTTTGATGTGATTAACCCACGTAAGACGGCTATCAAAATCTAAGCCTAGAAACCTGATGTCAGGAGAAACAGCAATCAGCTACCCATTGAGAAATACTTGTGGAATGGAAGGATCCCGGAGCCGAGAGAAGACTACACATTTAGTTTTCTCGGGAGAAAAGGTGAAGCTGGTAATCTTAGATCAAGCATTGATATGAGATATTATGTTTTGTAGTAATCTCTCGGCTGTGGCTGTTGAACGGGACGTAATATATATAGCAAAATCATCAACAAATAACAAACATGAGATAGGTGTCTGTACACATTTAGTAGTATTGTTGATGGCTATGGAAAATAAGGTTGCACTTAAAATACTTCCTTGAGGGACTCCATTCTCCAAGACAACACTACCCGATAGAGTATCTACAACCCAAACCCGAAACGTTCAATCATTCAAGAAACCCTTAATAAAAGCAAGGTATAAAGCCCTTTATTCCCCATTCTTTAAGGGTGTTGAGAATACTGCGCCGCCAGGCTGTATCAAACCGACCAAATCACCAATGTTTAGAAGTGATAATTCTTATTGAAATTTGTGCTTCTGAAATTTCTCACTGTATGCTGAGGTGTGGGAAACCGACTGGAATCAATGTGACAATTTATTTGCCACTGCCAAGGGTGTTGTTATGAGTTCTCCTTCATGAATGACTCTGAGAATGGATTGCGTTGGAGATGCACAGATTGTACGGATCTTTTTCTACACAGTAGTAGTGGTACATGAGATGATGTCCACATAATTCCTCCATGACTTCCTCCTATGTCTATGAATACTCGACGACATTCCGCTCTCACTTTGCAATATAAAGCTAGGTGTTACTGGATGGCTTGCGGTTAAATTTCTGCAGTGCCTGCCGTTGTTTCCTAATGGCTTGTTGGCAGTCGTCATTCCACCATGGAACGGAAGGACGTCTAGGGTTTCTCGATGTTTGTGGAATATACCTGTTAGCATTCTCAAGTATGAGAGACATAAAGGAGGAAAGTTCATCAAGGGCGTCAGCACCATCATCATACTGAGGGGGGAAGGCATTGTGATAACCATTCCAATCTGCCTTCTCCACAATCCATCTCCTTTGTCTTTTATTCACGATACGTTCGACCTCAAAGCCTATAATGATTGGTCTGTGGTTGCTACCAAATAGGTCATCACAAGCAGACCAATTAAGCCGAGGGAACAAATCCGGTGAGCAGAAGGAAAGATCAAGGTTTGAAAGTGTTCCAGTGGATGAGGAAGTGAAGGTGTATGATTCATCAGTCAGTAAGCAAAGCTCTAAGATTTGTCTCACTCTATTTATTATATTTCCTTGAGTGGAGCACAGATTTGAGCCCCGTAAATATGGTGGGCATTGAAGTCGCCTACTGTTAATGCCGGTGATGGAATTTGAGTGAGGTGATTTGATATTTCTAGAGTACTGAAATCAGAGTTGGGTGAGAGATATAAATTACAAATATGCAATTTAAATGGGACGATGATTTTAACAGCAATATCAGGAATAGGTGTAACCAGTGGCATTTTACTAGCTGTAACCTCATTTTGCATGAAAATAGCGACACCACTTCTCTCTCTGCTATCTAACGCGCAGTCGTATCTCTCGCTGATGTAACCTCTGAGTTTAACCACATCTTTTGCTAATAGATGTGTTTCTTGGAAACACATGATTAACAGTTCATGTGAGGGCATCAGTAGTCTAATATCTTCAATGCGGGACCGAAGATCTCTAACATTCCACTGAATGAGGCTCATACATAAAAGGTAGTACAATTAAGGAATAAAAATAAATATATGTAAGGCTTAGTTATAGGTGATCTGGTTTTTTTCTTCAAATTTTTGATTTTGAGGAAATCAGATGCCCTGGGATCGGGTGGTTCCTCTACCATATCCTCCAGCACACGTGGTGTTGGCGAGGGCAGTTTTTTGTAACTGGGACGATGTGGATGACGTCCCAGAGGAGGTTGTTGTATGGGCTCCCTTATGAGGGAGCTTATTTGGTGGCTTACCATCTGAAATATTTCCTCCTGCTCGTAAAGGTTCTTTTAGAACAGGAGTTTTGAGTGGAATCCCACTGTTGGATTCACTAACTGTAATTGAGCACTTTTTGTTTGCCTTTGTTAGCTCTGAAATAGTGGCTGTAAGTGAGGAAACTTGATCAGAGAAAATCTGAAAAAGTTTTTTCAACTCATCATAGGATCCATACTGCTGACTACCTAGGTTTGCTTTGATGTAGCGGCGGCAAAGGACACATCTGGTTTAACCAGGTTCCTTGAGTTGATTGTCTTTTTATACTCTCTGCGAGCCACCAGGAAGGAAAGCTTCAACTCGGTAGCAAATTTGAGGATTACCTTCTTTTCTTTGAAGGTTGGGCAATCTCGGAAACGAGCTGAATGTGTTCCCCCCACAGTTAGGGCATCTTTCTTCTTCTGCGCAGTTAGTATCACTGTGGCCTTCCTTCGCGCATGGAGCACAGATCTCGGTTTTTGGACAAGATGTTGTAGTGTGACCATACTCTTGGCATCTGAAACACTGTCGTGGGTTAGGTATGAACGGTCTTACTTGAACCGAGAGGTAACCCACTTTAATCTTCTCAGGTGGCATTGGAAGACCAAATGTTAGAATAAGAGATGGTGTAGGTACTTCTGTCTCGGTTTGCCATTTCATTATTCGTTTAACTTCTATAACATCTTGCGTTCAAAGCTCATCAGCTATTTCCTTCAGGTCCATCTCCATAAGGTCCCTCCAAAAAATTACACCCCGGCTTGTATTGAGTGTTTTATGACATTTTGCATTTATATTAATACTGTCCATATTACATAGATGTAAGATAGATTGACTCTGTTCGTCATTGTATGTTTCAATCAGAATCGATCCATCTCGCAACTTCTTAATGTTCTTCGCGGAGCCACTCAAACCCGTGATGATCTTATTAATGAGAAACAGCGAGACCTTATGAAGGGAGCCACCTTCCTGACCGTTACGTAGTACCACAAATCTGATGTTATTAAATTTTGGATTTAAGCTGTTACTACTATCATTTTCATTTTCCTCGTCAGACAATGCCGAGCGAGGCCTTTTCACAACACTGATATTGTTGGTGGTTTTTTAAGATGGACCATCAACCATCGTAGAGTCTATTTGTGTAGAACTAATTTTGTTCCCACGAGTACCGGCGATATAATGGACCACTCCAGCAGAGCGCATGCGTACTGCTGTTAGAGCTAGATTACAACCGGGTTCGCCCAGGTTCCCAGAGAACATCTTTCGCGACTCAGTACATAGAGCCATTCACCCATCGGCACGATAGTTCCCACCTTGGGTTATGATTGTGATTTGTAACCCAAGTCGCAATATCACCGAGTGTATTTGTAAGAAGTAGTGTAGAATGTTATTGTGTAGTTATGTAGTTGTGAATTGTGTAGTGTTCTTGGTGTAGAGTATGTGTACAGTGTAAAGTGTTCTGCAGGCTCAGTGTGTAGTGGGAAGAAAAGCTGCAGAGGCTGGGGCCGTGGGGACACCAACCCCCAAAGTCTTAAAGAATAAGACTCCCTGTTGGGGTAAAACCCATGCTGAAAGCTTATCAATGTAGTAATAGGTTATTACTATATATTAATGCCTTCACTATCATTCTTGAGAAATTTCTTTTTTTTAAAAATATTTTGTATCTTTCATTATACTGCCAATAACATGAAAACACCTTTTTGCTTGATACCTAAAATAATTTATAAAGGACAGTATATTCAATAGCGGAATTATTATTGTCCTTGCAGTCTACCACCATTGTAATGTATTTGATGGTTCCATACTAGAGAAATTCTATTTTCTCACACTGATTTCTTTTTTTTTAATCAATCTAAATACATTGTAACTTTGTGCGAAATTAAAACATTATGTTCTTAATTTATTCATGACACAATAAACATAGATAAATGTAAATAGATCATAATTTTTTGATATCAAAGCATTTTTAATAAATAATTGATAACCGAATTAGAATGTCATATACAAATTTCACTTTTGATTTAAAAAAACTATTTCAAAAAATTAAATTAAAAACTTGAAAAGAAATTTACCTTTGCAAAGAAATATTGAAAATAAAGCTTTTAAAAGAGTTGAGAAAAACAAAATAAAAATACAATTCCAGTATAAAATCAAGAATCACAATCGGTGTCGGTGCTAAAATAACAAAAATCTACATGCTGTGAATGAGTTATGCAATTAGTGCATTGTTGAACAGTCTATTACGTTGGTACATAGGGATTCATAAACTGCATTTTTACTATTATGACAACTGCACTGGTAATGTAAGGAGATTGTGAGATTACATCACCATTAGAAATAAGAAAAAAACAAAGAATTAAATTATGTGCATTTATTATATTTTAATCCTACAACAAAGAATTAAATTATGTGCATTTATTAAATTTTAATCCTACAACAATTCAGCCTGACATATAACAATTCTCCGTTACCATAGAAATATCACCATTAGAACACACCACCATTATCACCATTAGAAATAAGAAAAAAAACAAAGAATTAAATTATGTGCATTTATTATATTTTAATCCTACAACAATTCAGCCTGACGTATAACAATTCTGTAATTTACAATTTTATTAAGTTTCTCATGAGTTTAATAGTCCAATGTTTAATCATTATTGAATCTAATTTTTGTAATATTTATTCTAATAAACGTTTGCATAAAAAAATTAAACTGATGAATTTTTAACTTAATTTTTAATAAAATTAAACTGATGTAGTGCCATTTTTCTATCTACTGATGAATTCAGTAGATAGAAAAATTGCACTACAAAAAATGAAAGTTCTAAACAATCATAGTATCGAGATTAAATTTATAAATAAAAGTAAAATTATTCTACATAATTCAAAAGATATAAAGGTAAAGATTAAATATTCTAAAGTAAATTAGAATAAAATTCTTTATTACTAGTTTTAATCAGAAATACAAACCAGTTAATGGTTGCCTTGGTGCTGACTGATCACGAGGTGTTTTCTTTCGTTTTTTACCTTTAGGCCATCCACCACGTTTTGCATTACCATTATCTATTTTATCTGCATTCAATCCTATTCCTAGAAAAAATAGATAAAACAAAATGCAACACTATTAAACGACTAAGCTATGTGTTGGTCATAAATAATCCTTATTTATTTAAAGAATTCAAAGCTGACAAATTTTACGCATACAACTTATTACTACATGTTTTCACACAGATTATTGTTGAATTGGTTTTAAATTTATCATGTCAGTTATTAATCAAGTCGAATTTATGAGGCTACAGTAATATATAAAGGAAATGTTGAGCAGTGAAAATAAAAAATATGTTGATGAAAAGAAAAGTAGGATGCCTAACACATAAAGAAAGAATTCACTGAACAAGTAAATACAAAAGTTACTTTATGATTAGTGGTTGAAATGAAATCTATATATCCATGTGCTGCTGCCTATACGGTAACGAAGATTTAGCAATTTCAATGTGTACATAATTAAAAACTAGAAATCTTGCTATCTAGACGATCAAGTTAAAGATCCTCTTGAGATTGTACATTAAAAGATTTTTAACAACTTACACTACAATAACATTGGAAATAACAAGAAAAGTAATATGGGAGATTAAAGACTTGTATAGATAGTGCATATGAATGACAATTTAAAAAAATTAATAAAAGTAATGTGAAAATAAATGACAAAACTGTTCTTTCAGAATATACCTAATTTTTTTTTAATAATTTTGTTGTAATATTTTTTTATTTTATTTACATCTCAAATCTGGGAGTTATTTCAGTCTGATCCTGTATTTGATTCTTAATTTTCTTTTTGGAAGATTACTACTTTCTGGTAGTGTAACACGATTTAAAATCTTCTAATACTATTACTTACCTGTACTCTGAGTTTCACTGGATGCTACTGATACAACAGAAGATTGTGAGTGCTGAGAGACTGAAATAGATTGGGTTTGAAGAACATGTGGCTGCTGTTGTAATGATGTAGGCATCTGTAAGGATTCAGATTTAACTGAACTAGCTTCACTATTACTTACCGTAGAAGTTTCCATAATAAATCTATATAAAAAAAAAAAAAAAAACATCATATAAAACAAATTATCTTTGATGCAATAATTAAAAAAAGCAAAAAATCAATAAAAAGGAAAATGAATAAAGTTCTGAATAATCTTAGGCATTGCAACAGTGATTAAATTCAATCATTGGGAAATTTACCATAAAGAGGAAAGTTTAGGGAAAGCAAATGCCACGGGCATTTGCCTTCCCGTGGTATAATTTTAGTCCAGATCAATTACATTTCACTATTAAGGGTACTTGACCCTGTTTCTTGGCCTAGTAACCTGGAGATGTAACATGCACTACATAGACAAGGGATGCAGTAATTGACGGGCTCTAATTAACAAAGTTGAATAAGATCTCAGGCAACAACTGGAGTCAATAAACATAAGAATATACATATCAATAAAAAACAATATACATGAGAAAAATAACTCAGAAGACATGGATCATTACATGGTAAATTAGAAAAAAAAAAAAAAAAATATCAGCAATTTATTCTTCTACGCATAAAATGAAAAAAAACTTAAAATTAAATTCTTACATACATCAACATTAATTTACCCAATACATAATAATTATTTTTAAGGTATATTAAAATACAAAAATTCAACAATGGAAGGAAAATGTCAAGGACTAATAATGTATAACAGCTCTATTTAAAATGGATGTGCTAAAAATGAATGATGAACTATATGAACGTTTTCAGATATGAAAACAAATAACATGAACCTATCAGGTACTTAGGTACTTTACTGTAAAATTAACTGCTACCCTAAATTCTTTCAAAATTATTTTGTATATAAAAAGTTGTTCGCAAGTTTTTTAAGTTGACAAAGAAAGGAGCTGATTTAAACTGTATGTTTCCTATTGTTTTAAGCATACAAAGCTGATTTAAACTGTTTGCTTCCTATTGTTTTAAGCATACAACTATTCAAATGGTCATAGACAAAACAGAAATTGCCATTAAAATATGGCAATTTCTGTTGATATGACTGGGTATAATCCCATTCTGTACCGGGTAAAAATATTTCTTATTATAGGGTAAGGCTTCTTTTGGCGTGAAACAAAATCACAAGAAATTTACTAGCAGATCAGAATGTTCCAGTCAATTACTGAATGGCAAACATTAAAAATGACCATATTTGCTTTTATGAGGGTAAGTCAATTATTATCCGCAATATAGTTATAAAATTTTACTGTAATCAAATAGGAAACTTACAAGTACATCA
>JAAAKQ030253201.1:0-28010 GCA_010016005.3 Zanna intricata | reverse complement strand
TAAATTATTATTAATAATAATAATTATTACCCTTTGAGTGCAAAAACATTTGTACGATAAATAATAATTCAATAACAACAATAAGAAAAATAATTATGACAAAATATCAGAAGTTATTAATGAAATAAAATTTTTATGTACTTTTCATTTAAAAAAAGGGTGTATTTTTAATTTAATAGGCGTACAAGGAAGTCATGTAGTGTCCACATCAAATTTTTTTTGCTTGATATTCGCCATAGAAGCTAGAAAGCTTGTGCGTGAAATATGGAAACTAAATTTTATAGCTTATGAAAAATGTCATGCGTGACTGGAACCCGGGACCGCCAGATAAAAGACCGAGACGGTACCATTCCGCCAAGGAGATCGGTTTTACTTCGAAACCAGGTTTTACATAACAGAGAAAACACTCGTTAAGCTCAACCACTCGAAAGAAAAGTCTCAATGATTCAAAAAATTACATACATCGGAAAGCATTCACAACTCGTAAAAGAGTGTCGATAAACGAATAATATTTAAAAACAAACCTTATTCTGTAAATTATATCAAAGCACCATTATTTTAAAAATGTAGAAATAATATTGCAATCTATATTAAATAATCGTCAAGATGAGGAAACTATTAGTTTTCTTTGTTTGCTCGGAAACAAGAACATTTTAGTCGTAAAATAAGCAGATTTGATTGCCTTTTGAACTTGAATATTATCTCTCAAAAAAAAAAAAGAAAAGACTCACGTCCGCCGTTTGTGATTTTCAAGGGACCCTACAATTATTGCACGCTTTTGCGGAGAAACCGAATGAATATACCAGGGTTTTTAATTGGCCTGTATTTTGTACGTATTTTAAACCTCTGTACGATTTGTTTCGTTACTATCCTCTAGCGGCCTACAGCACTGTGAGAAACGGCATCGCTTATTTACTTAGCTATAGATTCAGTTACTTCACAAGAGTCTTGACAAATGCAAGAACGTTACTACTCTCGCATATATTTGTATTCCATCCAATAGAAACAGAACGATCGTATTTGAACATTACTCTAACGCTACATAAAGCCGTTTGGAATGCCCTGAGGAAGACAGTTGCTGGTTCTTAACAGACATACTTAACGCACTGTTTGGCTGTGTTACGCCTGAACGCGCATACGCAGAACTCGGTTAACGAAGAGGGGGTAGAAACTCGTTAAAAGACAGCTAGGCCAGAAGGAGAATAAGAGGTATTACAAACCACAAGCGTTGTTTATGCTTAAACCGCTGTCACCGCCACACCGCACGTAGTTCTTGGTATTAGTACAACCAGCAGAGTGCAAGAGACTAAATAATGAACGTTAACTACTACATTTGTCGCGATTAAAGAACGCTGAATAATATCAGATCAAAATCTGCACCACAAGATCACATATATTCGTGTAATGAATGGTCTCTTTATAGCGGATCGCTGATAAAGCTTATCGTTGTTATAATTTATATTTCCATATATATATATATATATATATATTTACACTGTAAATCGTTTACTTATATTTACACTTACTTTTAATTTATCCACTTAGTAAATAATAATCATCCGAACACGTTGAGACGGCACAATTGCGTAGACCGAAAGTCAGTGAGTAAGAAGTTTGATATAAAGATAAATATAGAATTTTATTAAACAAATATTTATAATAGCAATGAAGGAAAACTAACATGTAAACTTTCTGTTTTACAGATATAATCAACTACTTGCACAGGATTGGAAAACGAGACTCTTCCACATGCATGTTCTGCGATCAGCCAGATAGTGTCGAACACGCATTGTTTGTTTGCCAAGGGACGAAGAACGAAGAAGAGCAAACCTTGTTGGGCTTAGCAGAAAATTTGATTGGCTTTTTACTGCAAGCTAGAAGTAACTGGCTTTTGTTTGACCACTAAAGCGAGTGAATAACGGAGAAGTAAAAAAAAAAAAAAAAAAAATTAGATAAAAGACCCGAACCGGTGGGGGGCATTCATATTCGTATGAATTTACCCATTTGAGTGTGCAGTGGGGTTTATTCAAAAGATAAAAGACCGAGATCCAGCCAACCTCTCCATCTCCACGGGTTAAAGACAAATGGCATATTAAGATCCAGACCCGGTGGGGCCGAGCTGCCGTATAGGTGGGTGGTGAGACCCCATTAGAGGCAGACACTCGCTTGGGTTGAGCAATACTTAATTGCAGGTCCGACCCAGGGAAGGAGGAAAAAAAAGAAAAAAGATATAATCAACTTTCCTAAGGATTTTTTCTGTATTCTTAAGAAATAAAAAGAAAAAAATAGAGAA
The DNA here is from genome assembly GCA_010016005.3 of Zanna intricata. Classification (NCBI taxonomy): domain Eukaryota; kingdom Metazoa; phylum Arthropoda; class Insecta; order Hemiptera; family Fulgoridae; genus Zanna; species Zanna intricata. The sequence goes on along the minus strand of JAAAKQ030253201.1, from coordinate 25,717 downwards.
ACTTTGTTAAAACTTATAATTATTATTTATAGGTTTTCATTTTCCTACCGAAGTGAGAATGAGGAAATCCATTATTTCAAAACAAAAAAGCGACGATTATTTGGTGTATTTAACCATTTATACAAGCCTTTCTTAAGATCATGAGATTTTTGTAAAAATCTTCTTTAACAGAGTTCCTTTCTTTCGTAGTTCAATATAGACTATGTAGCGGGCATAAATTACCACTTTTAGAGCTGAATGCCACTTATTTTTTTCTTGTATGCTGGTATGTTGATACATCGAAGTAGGCGGTAGGAACCACTATATCGCTTTTTCGAACATTCATCCTGCTGTATGTGTTCCTAAGTAGGTCGTAAATTGTTTCGAGTGTTAAATGACCATTTAAATTTTTTACTTTATATTATGGGAAAAACTGAAAGAAACAAGCATTAAAATCGGAATTGAAATCTATTTTTATCATTAAAATCATTTAAACTTTTAAAAATATAATTTGGAAACACAGATTAACGGGAAAAATTTATTTAATATCTTTGATATCGTTGGCTTATTCTATAAGGACTTTTCTTTCTGTTTATTTAAAACGTACATATTAAGATAATAAACATTTGTGAAAATATAACTGATGTGAACTCCGCTTAAAGTCGGACGTTTGCTTTCCGTTTCATGAAAAATTAGTTGAATACTTTAGGAAATGGTTGTGATCAACTTAAGTGATTCGCGTAAGCGGATTTCGTTATCCTAAAGATCTACAACACTTTTTTAATTTTTTTTTCAACAATAATATTTTTTTAGTCTTATATGATTTTACATATGATAATACTAGTTATATAATTGGTATTATATAATACTATATATATTATTGTTTTATATGATTATATCACGATTATATTGCGTCAATTTAAAGGCCCGATAAAAAGAATAGTAGACATTAATCTTTACCCCAGAACTGTATGCTTTGGTGTACAGCATTTAATAACACACTAATCTAAAATTTATTTCATAATTCTAAGAACACTGGTTTAACGAAATTTTTCTACGTAAAGTAAAAGGACGACATAGTTATTAATCTATTACAGAGAGGTTAATAATTAGCCTTCCTACAGAAGCTTCTATTGTCTGTACAAACTCGACCGCACTTCTCTATTTGCTCATACTGTGACCGTACTTGATCTACTTATTTGTGGTGTATTACATACATCTCCACTGGTTTATTTAGTATTATTATAAAATAAAATGCAATTCGATAGCACATTTTAAAATTACAAGTTTACGCAATAAAATATTTAAAGTTGTGGTATATTATATATCATATATACATCATCGCTATTATTATAAAATAGAATCAAATTCTATAGCACATTTTAAAGTTACAAGTTTATGCAATAAAATATTTAAAGTAACTGTATGTATAACTAACCAAACGCTAATCAACCCATCATTTAAAACGCACGATTCAGGCATATTAATAGGTACATCGATTATATCCGGTAAATGCACAGGAAAATAAAGGAAATCTATGGACAGAAGTGGTGATAAATTAAATTAAAAATAAATAAAATATATTGAATATCTCTACAAATAAAGTATTAAATATATAGATATAGTTTTTTAAATTGTCATAGTTCGCCAATAAAAATGCGCCAACCTAAGTAAATAAAAAAAAAATATTAAATTTAATTTAATTTTGTCTATACTTTGTATAATGGCAAACACAAATCGCAAGGCAATAAATAACATACTAAATACACATTCAGCTGGCAATTAAGAATTATAAAATCACTGTTAAGTTTTTCGAATCATTTTTCTCCGCTTTTCTGGGCAAATAAGAGGAATTTTAAAAACCTACTTTTTTCCCCGTTAGAATTAAATAACAAATTTTGCGATTAAACACTGCATTAAGCTCTGACTAAAAGTAAATTTTCTTAATTACTAGTAAGAAAACTGTTCATAAAATAAGTTATTTATTCCATTAAAGTTTTTTCCAGTTTATAAAATTTACCGTACTGAATTCACACCGTATCGATAGTAGTTTAGACCATTTCAACACCAAGAAAGTATCTCAAATAAAAAATTGTTTGAAATGTAAATTTCCTATTTTATAACATTTTGTTATAAAATGCCATAAAATTATTATAAAATTTTACATAATTTAAACCCGCCTGTATATTTTTTGGGATACCGATTACACGAAATGAGTCTAAGCAAGATTTCTACGCTGAGTTACGTAGAAATGTAAGTCAACGTATATATATGTTGACTTACGTTCTTACTATATGTCAAGTCAACGATTTGAACAAATAAAATATAACAAAAGTTTTTAAAACTAATACGCCTGTCACAACGATCAAGAGTTAAAATAATGTGCTATTACGTTCAAAAAACATAATAGTTACTAACAAACAATCCGAATATTAAAAAAAATATCTATTATAAGTAACCGCTTCATCTAACCTCATCAGTAAAAAACAGAATTAATTTCTTAGCGTTTTAATACGGGTTTCCGAAAGAATAAGGTGATTATTCAACAATTTAACAGACTGAACATATATCATATAATACATTTTTATTTTATGATAAAAAGAAAAGAAACTAGTCTTACGTCCTATAAATAAATAGTTACAAAATCCCACATAATGATATCAATACTTTAATTTTATACGGGTAAGAGACAACCGAATGGTAAGACGATGTCGTAAAAAATGACTATAAAACTGTCAGACCTTAGTAATATCTGAAGCGCTAGAAGCCGGTAGAAACAGAAAAAATGTAACAGATTTCCTACACAGAATTCTAACGATACGATGTTATCAAATAATATACAGTGACAAGATGATACAATTAAATTTCAAATTAATGAAATAGCTGTGAGATGAATCAATGCAGTTGTTTGAATGCAACGAAAAACGCATCAGCACTCGTGAGATTACTTTATATTCAATACTTAGGTAATTTTGGTCAGTTGCTTTTTCATATTATTTTAATCTATTTTAATTTTGTTATTGCTTTCATACAACAACTCCTTTTTACAGAAATTTAGAGGAAATCAAAAAAGAAAGCAGAGATTCAACTCCACTCGAAATGACAACATTCACGCATACAAAGCTCCCGAGCTTTGTTTTGGATTTTAAATGCGTGATATCTGAATTTTATTTTAATAATTCAAATTCAGGAAAAATCTGTACGATCTTCAGCGAATACAATTCATCAATTTATTTTGACTATAAAGAGATCTATAAATTTTAATTAAATTAAATAATTAAAAATTTATTAGCTGTTGTTCTACGTGTTTATCACGTAAAATAATTTAAAATTACAACCGACTGGAAAAGATTTAAAGAAAAATATTCCACTTTTGGGCAAAAGACTGCTTAGTCATTATAAGCTTTATCAAGCTATAGTAACCATATAAAGCTAAATATTAAGTAAACCTATTATTATAATTGACATAATATTATAGGTTTTTATTATACTTCGAGAAGATAAAAAAGTAAAATTTTTACCGCACCAATTCAGACCCTAGGTCTTAGACCAAAGGTCAGACGATATTAGTATAATTTATAAATCGACCTTATATTTACCTGTTAGGAATTATACGTAATATGAAGTTTCTTGTCATATTTCCTGCCTTCTTTTATTTCTTTTTTAAGGGAAAAATGAAAATCGATATTTCATTCCGGGTTGAAATTTTTTATAAGATACGATGTTCATAATTTAAGTAAAATATTTATTGTTAATCCTTCGTGTAACCGTGCACTGTCAGATATGTAAAAATAAACTGTCGCACCACACAAAATTAAACAGAAAACGAATTACTAAAAATTCAGGATCAATCCGATTTTATTCCTTACTTCGTTAATAAAAAAATAATAATGTAATTGATAATTATTATCTCTTCACGTATATTAACGAAAAACTCTCAGTGCTCAAATATTTAAAAGTAACAAAATAAAAAAAATAGTTTAACTTTAGTAAAATAGTTTAATTCTTACGGTCAGCGTATCAAGGAAATTTACTCTCAGTTTATCTGTGAAGGACGTCATTTATAATTATATAAAACATTTGGCGTATCAGGTATTAAAGTCATCGGAGAATCAGTACGAGTGAGTGAAATGGCTTTCGCATTTATATATACATTACATAGAGGATGTACAAAAATAAAAAACAAAAAAAAATTATTTCCTTAGCGCCTGAAATGGAAAACGTACAGGGATTACTCGAGCTTACGTTTATATTGCAGGGAAAAATAACAGAAATTTTACGTTACTACAGAGAGAAGCAAGTTGCACCTTTTCTTGTTACATGCGACTAAGTAGGAATTAATGGGAGCTTTGTTAATAGTGGAATTAAGATACAGAAGCGGATCGGTAATAAGCCACAACCGATATCCGAAACAGATTCACAACGTGTTTTTACACTGATAAATGGAAGAGAAACGACGAAACGAAACCATACAGTGAGTGAAACGGGGTAAAGTAGTATTCTTATCCAAAGTATTTCTACTATTCCCTTGAATTTTTGGATGAAAATACTTTGAATACCAAAATGATGTAACACTAATATAATTTGTGATAATTGACTATACTTTAAAAATTTGATATCGACCACTAATGAGAAAAATGAAAAATGTCTTCAAATTATCAAATAGGCGATAAAATTTTCGATTTAAAAATATCCAATTTCATATTAAATGCTGTCCAAAAAGGAACAGTTCCCCAAGAAAATAATAAAATCGATGTCCATTCTATGAAGAATTAGAAATTACCGATTCGAACTGACAAACTCCTTCCTCTCTAATGTCGGTTAAAAATTCTCGGCGAAAGACATACTTCGATAAAAAGATAAAAATTTGTAGTTTGAGTTATGGAAACATAAAATGCATCTAATACAGTATAAAAAGAGCCTATAATGTGATTCGTCCTTGTTTTCTATATATTTCCTCAGAATCTGACCATTAATTATTTCATACTCTCGCAAAAAATAAACTGATCGGAGAATTAACTCAAAGTCAATTAAACATTTATTTTTATTTTTTAATTATTACTGCTAAGGCAAAATATTACGCATACGATGTTAATGTTTAACATTCGGAATGAATAAATTATCTTTTTTTTATAATTTATAACATGAAAAACTAAATTAGCCGGCCTCCGAGGCTGAGTGGTAGCGTCTCGCCCTTTCATCGGGAGACCCCGGGTAGAATCCCGGTCAGGCATGGCATTTTTCACACACGCTTCAATTCATTCATCTCATCCTCTGAAGATATGCCTTAACGGTGGTTCCGGAGGTTAAAAAAAAAAAAAAAAATAATGAAAAACTAACATTTACAAATTACGTTCTATTAAATCAGATAACTTTTCTAAGACTGTATCGACTATTACTAAGGGGTTTTGCTAAATTAAAGCTCTACCTCCACACTTTAATAAATATACCGAATATCAATACCAAAAATAATCGTTTGAAATATATAACTTACCCGATGACCGTATTTTATATCATTTTAAATTATATACTTACAAAATAAATCATTTAATTAATTGTGAGAAAATAATTAAATTCAACCAGAAACATATCAATTAAAAAAAACAAAAAAAACAACAGAAAAATAAAAATTTGTTAAATTTCGTATCAGTTCCAATTCCGTAATTAAAGTTACATTTCGAACCTCGTTAAATTATATTAAAAGGTAACAAAAATAATATTATTATTGTTATTACGTATACTCAGAATGTAAATTATTCAAATATTCAATTCGCAGTTGGCACGTTATTTTTTTTTTGCTGCATAATATTTAGAAAAGGGTTATATTCTCTTCAACAACATTAATTTCATTTCTCTACGAAGTACGTAAGAAATTCTCTGCTCTTCGATCATCATTGATGCTGTTATATAATAACTTTCTCCTAAAAGAAATAATAAATGACACTTACCAAGAAGATTAAAACCGGATTTTTTTTTTTTTTTTATGAACGATCGACGATAAAATATTTTCGAAATAATCCGTAAATTATAATTTAACACTAAAACCAAAACTAAAAAAAAAAATATATAGGAGCAAAAAAAGGTCGTAACATTACCGCCAGAGATGGACATTTTAAATTTATTTTCTGTAGAACACAATTGATAATATATTTTTAATTTACGGTTTCAGAGTAACAAAAAATAGGAAGGTTTACAGGTTAATTTGTATTAAAATTAACCGAAACAAATCAGTTAAAATTAAAAAAAAAAAAAAGAAAAATACTTAAGAATTTAAAAATAAAAAAACTAAAAACGAGAACGCAAGACGATCAGAAAAAGAGAAAGAAGAATAGCGAAGGCAAGAATGAGAGGTAAATAGTTAGACGTAAAGTAAAATAATTGAAATGTCCTCGATAGGCTACCTGTTGCATCGTATAACTTGCAACACTTACAATCAACTTACCTGACACGATCTATTATGGCCTCTAATTAATATTAGTTAAAAATGAAAATAAACGTTTACGTTCAATGCGATCAACAAATCGAATGTTGATGCACAAACGAGTACGCAATATACTAACATAATAATTAGACGCTAAGTAAAAACAGGTGCAGTAGTAATTTGTTCTTAACCGGTTTAATACTATTCTCATTCTATTTTATACGTGTGGACGCCAGTTCAACTACTTACATTTCTTTTGAAGTTGCTCATAGTGTACTAAACTAAAAATACTGCGACATTTCAATCTATGCCGAGTACTACTGTAGTAAAGATGATGTCTAGTCAATGATGGTCCCACTGAAGCTAATCGTTCAATCCGATAAGATTTTTTCTTCCACCTCCTATAAAAACTCATAACGTAAAAAAAAATAATAAAGAAATAAAAAAGTTCTTTAATTAGTTCAACATATTTCAATGAAATTAAATGTCAACACTGATTAATAAATTTTTTAGGTACAATGAATGTTGAAGGTGATTCGCTTAAGGAAAAGTATCAAAGCTTTAAGAGAATGCTACTGATTTTTTTATTAGTTTTAAAGTACATGACTGATACCGAAACAAATTGAAGCCGTGTAGATCTACGACTGGAGGGTATGAACAATATTTCTTGTAATTTTCAACTGTTTTCTCCAAATATAATAAAAAAATCTAAGGTGATAATTTAAATCCTTATGTGTACTATAAAATTAGTTTTTAAAACTCTAAAGACCTTATTAAGTAAAAATTGAATTACCAATAAGAGATCCAGTCTTGCGCTTACTACTGGTAAATTAAAAGCAATGGAGGCATTTCTCTTGTACAAATTGTTAATGCATTTGGTAAAGCGATTCCGTATTTCGTTGTTAATTCACCAAGTCGTATTCCAGCTGGTCTGGAATAGGTAGCAAGACGTTCATATAATGCAGCCAAAGGATTATACTTAAAGGTTTTGTAGTTTATATGGGTAGAGAAGACCCATTTATTTGTTGTATATCTTAACAGAAGATCTTTCTTCTATAATGTAATGGCATTATGACATTTAACGACTTTTGACATTAAACTAGTCACCGGACTTGTACGAAAACCACCTGTGGCATGTCTGATTCCCCTGTTATATATTACGTCTAACTTTCGTAGATGCGACTTTCTAACGGATGAATATACTCGTACACTACACCCGCATTTGAGCTTCGATTGAATCGATGCTTTGTATAGTCGCAGTAATACTTCTTTATCTGAGTCCCAACTGATGTTTAATGAATAATGTTTAGGGCATTCTTGCATCTAACAGTCAAGTCCTGACACTTGTCACAAGATACTAAAACTGTAGTCCCCATCGGAGGAATTTATCTTATAGTAGACCTAAAAAATGTACATTATCCATGTGTTGGATTAGATGATTATCAGTGGTCAAAAGACTACGATGAGACATTCTCTTTCTACAAAAATATAGACAGCACGACTTCTATCTGGTGAAAATTTTAAATTATTATTCCTTGCAACTTTGTTAAGGCAATCGTTCATACAGTTTTGAAATAATACCGGTAGATTGCCACTAATGCCCCATTCATGTAGTTGTCTGTGACGCCAAGTCATATCGAAAGCCTTCTGGAGATCAAAGAAGACTCCGATACAGTGTTTTCTTGTAATATGATATATATATATATATATATATATAATATTCTCTAAGTTAATCATCTGTCAGTAGTTGGACTTTCGAAATCCTGCTTCATGCGAGGATAAATTACCTTCTCTTTATAAAATCCAAACGTGAATTAAACATTTTTCAAGATTTTTCCAATAGCACACGTAAAACAAATAGGACTATAACTACTAGGATCGGTCAGATTTTATCTTCTTTTGGAACCGGAAGAATATATGCTTTCTTCCACGACGGTGGGTAAATTCCTCCCCCACCATATCTAGTTTTATAGTTTTAACAATCTTAGTATTGCGGCGGTGCTTAATTATCTGATCGTTACGTAATGTATTTCGGCTGGATCGATGCCTTATTGTCGGTTCTCTCCAACGCTTTCACAAGTTCTTTCGCATACATCCTGTGCTTTTAAAGGCAATCAGATATTCTACTGTAGGACTTTCTTCAAAGGGTTGTATGCTTTTATCTTCCGTTTTATCGCTTTCTTTATCGCATCATTCCACCATGAAACGAGTGGCTTCTTGAGTTTTTCGTGATGTTCTAGGAATATATCTCGAGATGCTTCTACTAGCGTCGGTTTGCAACCGGTCAAAAATTTTCAACAAATAACAAGAACCTTTATAAGTAATTAATTTAGATATTTTTGTTATAGACGGTCGGCGATGAAATCCAACTAATATTTTTAATTTCTTTGACAACAAACCGAACCAAATAATATATAATAAAAACCTTTAATAACTTACTTTGCATCTTTGCGCCTGTCTAGTGACTCTACTGCTGCTGTTCTCACAGTGGCGTCTGTGTTTTTTCTTTTTTTTTAAGATAGTAACGTATTAGAATATTTTTACCGAAATTATGATATAATTTTGAAAAATTATGAAAAAACATTTTGAAATAATTATGAGTTTTTGAAAAAAGAATTGGTTTCTTGAAGAATGAGATATATTTTAATTGAAAATCTTTTAGTTGGAGCTAATTTGTTACTAAATGTTTTTTTAACTAAATATGTATAAAGATGACAGTTAAATGCCGACTTATTTAAATGAAAGTTTGTTTCAGGAAGACCAGCAAGAATAATTTATATCGAGTAGGTTAAAATAACATTAAAGATTACATCAAAAGAAGTATCATTAAAAAACCTTCTGTAGTATTTTATTTTTCTTGAAATAAAATTTTACAAAACGGTTTAATACGAATAACTTATTTTTAAAAAGATATGTATATATAAATCTCTTTATTTTAACGCCCTGGAAGAAACTAACCATATCTAACGTCACATTTCACGTTTAAAGTAAGGTATCGATAATCCAAAGTACAGTGGTTTCTAAAGTTTCTACCTCACAGTTAGTCAGTTTAAGGACAGTTTAGTCGGTCTACTGGGAAACACCACAATGAAGATTATTTGTCAGGAAGTTCAAACCGAACTGTTACCAAGTTAAGAACAGAAATCGTTAATTATATTTCTGAAAATTTTAATATGTTTAAGTGTTTACATCGATTAATAATAAAATTAACTAATTAAGGATAATAATTTTAAAAAAGAAACAAAACAAATAGTAAAATAAAATCATTTGTGGAACAGAATAATTTACAGTTCAAAACTGTAATTAACTTATAGTTACTCTATAATTAACTGCCACACTGATAAGTTTCTACTTAAACTAGGAAAAACATAACATAAACTGTGTATATTTCTCTCATTACTAGAGAAATAAAACAAGAAATAGCAAACAGTAAATAAAACGTTAACTAACACACAAACTGTGCGTTGTAAAATGTTAATTATTTCTTAAACTATTTTCCTTTACGCCAAATAAACAAGAGTGATAATAATACATTAAAGACAGTGTGAGAGATGAATTAGTTACAAATAATATCAATCCAGTAATTAGGCTTACATATTTAAACAGAATCTGTAACCATTCACCCATTAAAAAAAAAAGATTCATACACGAAACCTAAAGAAAAACGTAACAGAAATCTCAAACCATTCGGTACGACCGTACGGTAATACTCATTTCACTTTTAAATACTATTTAATTTAAAACTATCGATACATAATATTAACGTGTAAATAAAAATTAGATCATATCCCAAAGACAATACGCAAAACAAATATATTCGCAAATGCATGTAAAGCTTTCGTTTACAACGAATGTTTTATGAAGCATATCTGCTTCACAAATTATTTGATAACGGTAATTTTTTTAACAGCGATTTTAATCTAGAAAAACGTAATGACTACTGCATGTATAACACTTTACAAGTAATAAATAAATTCATCTGATGTAGCATACTTGAACCCAGCTAATAATTTTGTTGTATCTGTCATATTTCTCAAAGAATAATAATATTGAAGATCAAGTATTCAAAAAACCGAAAAGGTTTCTTGTCGAAACTGATTATTTTAACTTAAATTGTTACTACGTACTAATTCGGAGGACAATCAATAATTTGATACGTTCGAAGCCTCTACGATTCATTTAGGGAATGCAAATTTGTCTTATTTTTTGGTACTTAAATATTTAATAATAAAACGAAATGGAATATCACTTACAAATTGGATATCAGTTATTTCTCTAATTAAACGTTATTATAATCTAGTTATTTCTTAAATTAGAATATAGCTATAATCTTAAAAGAGAACATTTCAACCGATTCGGAACAACGTTGAGACTATCAAATAAATAATAATGTTATTTTACACGTATAATTGAAGAATAATTGAAAAGTGTAATGCGTTCAAAAACTTTGATAATAATAATTTAACAGATGAAGCTACATTATCTTATTAATTTTTAAAATTTATTAAAAGGTTTGGAAATTAAATATTTACGCTCGTCAATTTTTCGTATGTACACACACACACACACACACACGAGTACGAGTACACAAGTATATACGAGTAGGAATTCTGATTTATTATACATATAATAACCCTTTCTTATAGAAAAGAAATAGGGTACTCCAGCGACCAAGAATCTTTTTAAAACTTACCCGTATCAAATACAATAAAAATATCTATTGTTTATCTAGTTTTTCACTATATCTATCATTATAAAATGACGAATGCAAGATCCTGTGAAAGCAGTATTAGAAATTATTAATTTTTTTTTTTTGTATCTGTGATTATGCAAAAAGAAAAATCACAGTTATAAATAATAAATGGGTAATTAAGATTATTAAAACATTCCTATGTAGAGACGGCATTGGCATAAGAAGTATTAACAAAATAAAGAACAAATTTATAGGCGGTACAAATCTAAACCTACCTAATTCTAAAACCATAACAAGCGAAAAACAATACACATCAATAACTGTAATAATTTATTCAACATTTCTTCAACATGATTTCTTTTTCTTCTTCATGATTTCAACAGGATTTCTTCAACATGATTTTTTATTTATTTCTGTATAAAAGTAATATAAATTCAAAATATAAGATTGTAATTAATCAAAAAGGGCACGCAATTCCGCGTGGTAGCAGATTATCCACCGACTGAATGAAGCTATTCATCATTTATCCGTTGATTTATCATCAAGAAGAAGCTTATTAATTAGTGATTTAATACGTCAAGCTGTTCTCCGTCGTCGCCTCTCTTTCGAGACCGAGAACGGTTCGACGAGACTTGAGCTTAATCGACTAGATGACTAGAATGTCAGTTACATAAACACAATTAAGTTGACAAACTAGTTGGTTTGTCTGGTTTCTATACAATCGCTTTTAAAAATCAAAATCTGTCAGTAATTCATAAGTAAGGCACTCTAAGGTTCATATCTATAGTTTGATTTCGTACCCACCACAGAATACAAGTTGCTGAACGAAGAACCTTGGATCGCGAAAGTCGAGGGTTCGTCCAAGGCTCGCATTTTACTGATAGAATCGTAAATCATTCTGTCGAACATGGTACCGCTGAAATTAATTAATTAAATAATATTAACCATTAAAAATCTACCTTACCAGCACATCGAGACAAACCCAAGATATTTGGCTTACTTAAAAGCCATCATCAGGAGTTAAAAAAACATTACATTGAAATCAAAAACTTTTTAAATATAAATTAAAATGTAAAAACAATAATGACCTTCCGGTCCTAACAGTATACACGGCAACTGTAACTATACTATACTGCTAACTATAGTATATAAACTATAACAGTATACGGTGTATACTTAACAGTATACACCGTATACTGTTACAGTCAAGACCTTCCGTTACGACCGGAAGGTCATGATTGGTTTTACATTTTAATGTATACTTTAAAAATTCTTGATTTCAATATAATGTTTTTTAAACTACTGATGATGGCTGTTAATTAAATTAAAAGATCTTGGGTTTGTCACAATATGCTGGTAGGTGGATTTTTAATCGTTAATATTATTTAAAGAATCGTAAACATGCAAAAATAAGCGAAGGATGGTTTAAAATAACGATTGTACACCTACTATTTTTTTTTTCAGAGCGGTTTAGAATAACGGACAAAGAAATTGTATATTTTATGAAATTAATATAATATCCTCGCAGATCCAGTCATTCTTTACGAAGTTCAAGCAATAAAACATGCGTAATTAAAGGAAAAATTCTATTGAAAATTAAGAATTAATGATTACGGACAACGAATAAGGAATAAAATCATCTGTATTCTTTACAACCAATAACACTGAATTTCAATTAAAACAACGATCTCACAAGTAACAGTGAAATTTGTTTCTGGTCCTTCCCCCTCAGGATTTATAAACGATAGATTTTGGGCGTACTACAAAAGTTCCTAGTTTTTATTATTCTTCATAAAAATTGTTAATCATAAATCAGCCGAAGTACATTAAAATTAAATTAAGTTTAAAAGTTCCTTACAAAAAAAAAATGTGTAAGAAGTGTTAGTACTACTAGCACAAGATTAGAAAAGTAACTCTTCAGTAGTAAAGGTCTGTAATGAAATGTGAATTTGATAAAACTTATTCGGGATATACCCACACGACTTAGTAATAAAACATTTAAGTAGTAAGTATTTAAGTAGTAAGTACTAAGTAATAAAATATTTAAGGAGCCCTGTTAAAGGGCATAACTACAAATATCTCTTCGTTACTTGTGTATACTAAAAAAAAGTCCAAATGAAAATAAATCCTTCTTAAAAAAAAAAAAAAAACCGACCTAACAACCCACCTAAATAGCTACAATAATCAAAAGTCTAATAGATAATGACTCACTGTGAAACAAAGTTAAGACACACAATCAAATCAGAAGACAAATTTTATTAACTCCTCCATTTAAGTTCCGAGAAAAAAAAAAAATATATATATATATATAAATACTCGTTAATTAATTTAATTCTAAGAGAGAGCGCGTGTGTATGTGTAAAAGTAAATAAAACCGCAAGGTTCATCTACCGGTTCTTTTGGTGTATGTATTATGAGCTATAATCGTAAGTTTATCAGACATGAGTCACAAATCACTCCATTAAGAATAACAACATTACATGACTTCCTTATTTGGGAAAGTAAGGAGTGAAGCGGTCGCATAACCGACAAATCAAGCTCATCAAAATGCAGGTGATATTCAAGTGTACAAATGACGCTTTCATTCCTTTCACCATAGATACCGGCTGTGTATTGAATCTGCAATAGATTAATGGACCTCTTTCGGTAGGTTCAATGCAGTTTTTAACATTGCTTCGACTAAAAAGGGAAAAATAGGTTCTTTACGGCATAAGATTAAGGAATTCTAAGAGAACGAGACAAAGTTATTACAACAATTTAATTTTATATAAATTAATATGAAACGGTTTTAAGTATCGATTACTGGAATGAAATTCTCCATTTAATAATTTAACATGACCTACGAATACTATGTATTGACATTAACAATAACATTTTTCATTCCAAATATATAAGAATTAAACAAAATTAGTCTTATACTAAGAGTAATAAAATTTTAAAATTAAAGAATTAATCATTTATCCCCTAAGTTAACGCCATATTATTTAAGTACGAGAATATCGTTTGCTTATACATTTTACACTTACAGAGGATGAGGTTTACTACGATCGATACGATCTTACATTCAGCAGGATTAACTACAAACTTTGTAGTCGCATTTACGAAATATTACAAACTTCCCGACTCTGATTGCGAGTCAATCCTGCCAACAGTTGTTTAGATAGCAATTTCCCGGCGAACTATACATAACAGATCGCAGATTCGAATATAATAACCGAAATCGTACTCGCATCTACGTCTGCTAACGGATTTACAGACCCCCTACAAAACGAACATAATATACTCCTAAACGCCATTCTCAAAAATAAGTAAACGACCCGTCCGTCCGAAATTGTGACATGTGCACGTCTTTTGATTTATTATAAACTATGGTATTTATAATGTACCTCTTTTCCGTTTCTTGACGTAATATATAAATGACAATAAATAGTACAATATTAATCGTTGAATTAATTTCGAACGACGATTTAATACACTCAAAGGCTATTCTTTGATACAAAGAAAGTTTTAATATAATATATTTTTACTCGAATAAGCTTATTATTAATACGCCGTGAACACGTCTTTATATAGGTCACGATTTCAAAACTTTTTTCTGGAATCTCTCACCCGAATAATATCAGATTCCTTCCGCTTCTAAAATAAGACTTCTCTGAACACAAACAAAAAAAACCGCTTTAATTCCATAATCTACACGAAAAAGTGTCGATCAAAAAGATACAAAACATCGTTTTAAAGGAGTTCGATCAAAACGCTCCATGAAAAAACACTTTGAGAGACGCTTATGTTGCGAAGTTATTACGGATCAAAATGCTATAGCTCAAGAGTTTTTTGTGATATAACACCTGCAAAGTAGTATCTTTTGAATTCAATTACGGTATCAATTAAATATACATAAAAATCGAGAACCGCAATAAATCTGACAGCACTTTTTTTTTTAAAGAAAGATTGAATTTATACCGCAAAAGTAAAATCGACTTTAGTGTACTTAATACAGAAATCTTTACTTTTAATGTAACAGCTAAGTTATAAATCGATCCGATGACGTCGATCTAGAAATATAAAATGTTACATAAACACAACATAGTCGTAAATAGATTATACAAGTATTTAATATAATTACTTGAATTACAAAATAAAAATATTACGTAAGAAAAAATCTATTAATACAATGCATCGGAAAAATTTTAACGAATAATGTAATCCGTACAATGACACTTGAAAATGTAAATAAAACATACAGTCACCTAAAAAGTTGCAACAATATAAAACAGAATTTATTTCACAATAACTATGAGAAAAAATAAAATAAAAAATACATTAAGAACATTCACTATTTATAATTACATAATTATTTAACAAAAAAAAAAAATTTCTACATCTTACAGTATTACTCCATACTCTTTTAATAGACTCGTATACAAACAATTTATTACACTTTTTTCAAATGTAAAACAACCTTACATTTTGTTAATATACTTAAAAATGTCTTTTGACTTAATATCACTTTATTTAAGAATGAATAACTTAATATACAAAATGAATAATCTCCGCTCTTGGTTATGTCATTATATACTACAAATTTTTATTACCATATAATTACTCGAGACGATGATCACTTTTAATTATTTTCTTATTTACTGTTAAACTGATTACATTAGCTACAACAATTCGTTTTATAAGTTCTGTTAAAATCAGAAAGAAAAAAATAAAAACAGTAAAACGAAACTCGTAGTTATGTGAACAGTTTAAACTGGATTTGAGAAATTTACCTTACATCGAAGTTGAATTAGGAAAGTGAAAATCGGAATATAATGACAGTGTGCAGAAGGGATTTAGATCAGCATCGGCAGCGACAGTACGAAAGCACTACCTACATCACAGCACGGTATCGGAAAGTAGAAACGGTATCTAGTCGATGGTAGTTTTAGCACTGAGCAGTGCAGATACCGCCCAAGGAAGGTAGGACAGTATCCTAGATCGTATCAGAATCTGAAAGATAATACAATCCAATCTTTAATAAATCAAATATCACCATTCGGATTATTAAGCCGTTATATTTCACATTAGGGCTTCTCTGCCATGACTAATTATAAGCATTTTATAAGTATTTTATTTGCTGTTATTAACTATTATTAAAAAAGATACCGGAATTCTTTTTATTTTTAGTGCAAATCTTAAAATTAAAATTTCTCAAAAATAAAAGTATTATAAATTATTTTAATAATGTTTAAACGCAGTTTTTTTTGTACGATTTTAATATTTATTTTTCGCATTTGTTGGGTACCTACAAGCAATTTTTTAAAAATCATTGAGAGAAATAATAATTTCAATATTACAACAATGCAATAAAAAATGTAAGAAATCAAAAATTAGAGTCTTGAACAGCGCACGAATATTCCATAACCTTTTGAAAGATACGGAATCTCATCTCAGATCTTACCAGAAGCCGCTATTTAATCTTGAAGAATCTTCTCAAGAAGCGGATAGAGGATGCTAAAAAATTTGTGAGCCCAGATTGACGAATTCCATAAAGCATCCGATATTAAAAAATCGTAATGATGACGCTCGGTGTCAAAGTAACCTGGTTCATATTAATAGAGAGATGGCCACTATTGGTTGTTGGGACATATTCATCTCTAGTACGGAAAGGTGGATCTGTAGGGGATATGGGGAGGTCAACTTCAGACCGACCCGTCTCCTAACGAGCCATGCAGCCTTCACTACTTACCTATCGAAAAGAAGAAGAGAAGATGCAGGGTGACAACTGTGGTTTATATGACACAGTTACCTTCTTTGAGTATGTCCGATAAACTGAAGAAAGTCAACGATGAATCGCCATAAACGGAGGACTCTGAGCTGCCAGACTGATGGGCAAACTGTTAAGAGTGGTGGAATGCGATATCATTGGTGTGTTTGTTAACTAATTGCCGATAACAATGAGGCATTCACAGTCACTATTAGCTTGTTTAAATTAGAGAACTAGGCGCGGGAGTTCACGGAAGCCCGTGAACTCGGTTAGCTAGTTCAAAGGGCAACGACTAGGACAGAAAGAGAAGATGTCCAAAAGAAACCTACATCAAAGGCAAAGGTGAGTCAAAACTCACTGATGTAAATGTTTGCCGAGGCATTTGCATTGGTGGCATCCCAAACGAGGCTGATACTGTGATATGTAATCAGTTCGAGGTCAATAAGACGACTCGCGGTAAAGCCCATCAGGGCTAGGAACGGGAGGGGTGGTGTGGCGACCGGAACGTAACAAGGCGGGTGTCTTCCCCTACGGGGGTTAGGATGGAATGCGATATCACCTACGAGCAGAAAAATTCTTCAGATTAAGATGGCAGAACAAGATCGTTAGCGTTAATGGCTGCCGGGACGGACCGAAATGAGCCAGCCCCGGCGGGACGGTATTTTGGATGCTTCCCAGGGGTCGCTGCGCTGTACTTATTGCACCCAGAACTCTGAACTGTCCATTGAAGTCCCGCCAATAATACGTCGTGCTCTTGACGTGCCAAAAGGCGAGTATCGGAGCATATCGTAGTATGGGAAGCGGTTTTAGTCGTGAGAACCTGACACTGCAGTCTGTGCGGTTAGGTGGCGGCGGCTGGAAGAGATTTCTCCTTCTCCAATGGAAAATTATCATTATCCAAGGAAAATTGTTTTAATCAACTGTTTGGTCGCTGTCATACAAGTTTATTTTTATGTTTTTCTTGTGATCGTACTTAAACCTGAAATAAATGAAAAATTACGCTAACAACCATATCGATCCACGAATCACACGGTTGAACACAGTTATTACTTCTAATGTAATCGTTAAATAAAATGATTTACAACTACGTTTATTTTTATTATTATCTCATTTATCAAATATCGTTTCATTTTTATTTTTCTATTTAGTTTGATGATGTACGATGAAAGCACTACATCGGAAAGCGGTCAAATATCCTTTTTTTCAGACGATATATCTAGTACATTTGGAGCGTTATACGTTTTTATAAGGCGCTACAAAGTCTGAAAACGACTTCATATTACAAAAATGAATTATTGTACGATAGAAATCTACGCAGATGGGTACAGTTATAAAAAATTTACATTTTATAGAAAATTTTAAATGCCATGTGTTCCAAATGCATATATATAGAAATCATCTTTAAATATTTTTTTTAGTACTTCAATTGTTTTTTAATTTTTCCATTTTTCACGTTAATTTAGATTTTTTAAATAGTGCATTTTAAATTATTTTCATGTGTGAATTGACAAGAAATACGATAGATGATCCCCTTTTTTTACTGCATCTGTTTTGAGATACCAGCAAAAGAAAATATAAAATATAAAAAAAAAAGTGGAAGTATTTAAACATGTATAGCAATTTTTGAAAATTTTGTTTCTCCATCGTTCTTATATTTAACATATTTATATCTGTAACAATTACAGACTCTAAATAGATCTAATATTATCAAATCGATCTGGATTAAATTATTAAAATAATTTATTTGGAAGTGAAATGGAACAAAAAATTCTAGAGGAAAAATTCCCGGTATCATTTCTTGCACAACTTCTACATTTTTGAAATTACGGCCGTTGTTATCTCAAAAACAGAAGCGATTATCTAACAATGGATTTACCATCATTTTTCTAACTACATTTTACTGGAAAATCATACACCGCATAACTATCTTCATATTTTAATAAAATACAGTCCGATTAAAAATGGCGGACAGTAAAAGTTAACGAAAGTTTAAAAGTTGCAGAAAATTTTAAGACTCTCTGTTAAATAGTAACCTCGAATTTGTCTCTAAAGTCTAGTAACCATCAGTTTTGTAATACGAAACGGCATCATATCTTTCCTAACATTCTGCAAATGGAGCGTGTAAGCGTACCAAATAGAATGCAAAACCACGATTCTACATATTTACATTCCACCCACAATAACACCGATCTACATTGGATATGCCCTTCTTTTAACGGAATCGAATTATCAAAATCTTGGTCTGCAAATCTCGGTCGGGAATATCTCCCTCCCCGCTTCATAATAAAAAACCTTTTTTTTTTTACATTCAATTAACGGTCGTTCTCCTCGAACGCCGCACTAAATAGTCGATTCATAAATTAGATAGCAATACGCTTAAGATTCATTTTCAAACGACCTACAACTATCATCAAGGGATATCCCTCAATATATACAACAAAAAACCTACTTCACGAATTGGCGGGAACTCTACTAGTTGATATTGATTTTTTCAATGAACTTACGAATAAAATTTTAACAATAATAATTTAACACTATTCTACTCTTAACATGGATATCCTATTCATCCGCTCCAACTACAAACATCGGGGTTTTAGGTGCATTCTCTTTATAAAAGTTAAGACCGTGCAATACAGTAAAATAAATAACCTGCTTAGCATAAGTACAGTTTCAGAAATATTATGTTTCAATAACAATTCAACGAATCAGCAGATTTATTAACTAAAATAATTCTTAAAAAAAGATTATTCTTCTCTTTCACTGTACCATTTAATTGGGTCTTACACACAGGCGCGCGCGCACGCATGTAAGAAACACAAAAAATCTAATCTCACTAAGTCATAATTAAATGAAAGTGAGTGTTGAGTTACTTTCATTTGCGACAAAAAAGATTACCGGCCGTAATAATCTTGACTTTCATTTTGAGTCCACGCCACTAACTAAAGAACATGACTACATACTTTACAAAACATACTTTGCTAAATAATAGCTACCTTGATCACTGCAGTAAATAACGTTTTGAATAACTTTCCTTTATTTTTGATGTATTCTTTTTCAACTTCTACCTTTTATGGACTAAACTAGAAAATACAAAGTTTTCACTATTGGGTTTCTAAATAAATTCAAACGTAATAACCTATTACTTTATTTTACAACTACATACATACACGAGGGAAATAGGTATTTTACAAAAAAGGCCAAGTTACAGCGAAGGATATAAATCTACCAGATTTAAAATTTAATGTACTTTAAATATTTTGTTTCTTGCAAGACTTATAAAAACGACCCAGAGGTATAAGTCTGAAAATACTTCATGCGCTGATATCGCGCTCATTCAACTTTTGACACGGAAATAGCATTGTTCATCGGCACAGTTCTCTACAAAAAAAAAATTAAGAGACAGGTTTTCAAACATTCGAAAACAAAACAACTGAAAGCCAGACAAATAAAACGTTTAATTAAAAAAAAAAAAAAATATTAATATCGACCGCAAAAAACCCTTACATAGAAAATCCGACATGTAAAAGACAACCGTAATACGATATCGTTCATTTCCTAATATCCACTTCAACAATTCGCCTAAAAAAAGACGCTTAAAAAATAATTGGAAGAATCATGAGAGTTGCATAAAATGAGCTACATAAAATCATCTGATAATTACAAAAAAATCGAATAGGTAAAAAAATTTTTCAAATTATTGTTTTTTATGCGCGCGAGGAATACTATGGCTTAAAACTCACATAATTACTTTTCGCTTAGAACACTTTCGATTTCTTAATAAAATTCATGCATAATATGAGAAATGTAAATTAAAATGTACAGTTTTTAAGAGATCCAACAATATTTATATAAATGGGATAAGTAATTTAATGCATAGGAATATTTATCAAGTTTAAATATAATTAAGTAAAACTATATTTAAAACTTTACACCCGTTGATAGAAATCGAGTAAACTTTTTTCTCCTAGTATTTCAATGCTCGATCTAAATGAACAAAACATTAAGCGGTGAAAATTTACCCATTTAAAAACTAAACTAATCGGAGAAGTAACAAAATAGATATTTTACAAAGCAGAATCTATTTTACAACTGCGTTTTATTTCTAAATAAATTTAAGTTTATAACAATGAAATGTATCCAAAAAATTAAACAGATATTGTTACTGAAAAATTGAAATCTGTTACATCCGCAGTAAATATGATGGAGTTGTAGCTACTACCAATTAAAATTTACATAACATTTTTAATGAATAATTTTAATCCGTGAAATAAAAATTATTACCGTCGTGTATAGAGGTTTTTTTTTAATAAGAATCAAACATTTTTAGTTCAGAAAAATTTGAATTAAAAAAAAAAACTGTACCAAAGACATAAAATATACATTTCAACGAAACGCATATCACTATGCAAATTGATTTTAACAAGACAATAAAACAAAAAAAAAATAAAATAAAAAATAAGAGGACGGTTAATGAAATCGGTGTTGAATACGGTTAAACAAAATAAGAAAAATCTATTTATGTCTCTTATGAACTGTTATACACCACTATTCTCGGCTTAACGCGATTAGATTGTACGGGGTACAAACGCAAACGATTTCTAGTGAAGATCCCTTTCAAATGCAAAACACTCAATTATAAACCTTCTGACTAACTTACGATATGACTACTTCGATCGAAATTAATTGAATGTTCCTATGCGGTAACCGATTCGGTGAGTTAGTAAAACAGTTACTGAAAAAGGAATTATTTTCTATTTCACAGTAGTATCTAGTGGTTAACTGATTTACACCAGCAGATGTATGAGATCCGATCAATTGCGACGAATTACTAACACTGGTCCACATACATGAAAATATGTATATATATATATATAAAACAGAATACTTTATTGAAATCTGTTAGTAAGAAAAACTACTGACTATAACCAAAACTGCAGCGTTCATAACACTTTTCTTTTGTCAACAGAAATAACTGCGCTTCATCGTCTACTGAACGACGCAGGCTGCAATTTCGGTATCGACTTCATACACCAAACTCCATCGAGTTTGGTGTATGAAGTCGATACGTGATTATATAACGTCATCACGTTATATAAGAATCTCGGTACAATCTAGTTTATAAATGTTGTAATATGATTTATACATTAAACATTTGAATAAGAGCGTTTTATGAAAAGCAATAATATTACTGTTTAAAGTAATATTTGGCAGGCTCGGTAAAATTTGTGGATAGGATGATGTTTTTTGCCACCAAATACTTTTCATTTTTCATCGTTCTGGGCATTCATTCAATGATATTTCTAATATGAACGGCAATTAATTAATAATTTCGGTAGTTAATTAATCTGTTTAATGTAAATGAACGCCTTTATTGATAACAAAAACAATTCATAAGTTAAAAGCAGATCCTATCACGATTCCATTGAAGAGATCATCGCTGTGCTTATATTAATAACGAAAACTCTAAATAATACTTAAAATATCAAATAGTTTAAGTAAGATCTATAATACTGACCGTTTCTCAATCGTTGTACTCGGACGAAATTAATGTAAAATAATATCCCCACCTACTTCGCAACACAAATCGAGGATATCGTGAACTGTACAAGAAGGAAGATCTTAATTTTAATTATTAACTAGGATAATAAATATGTTAATACATTTTTTTATATTTTCGGTACTTTGTTAGAGATTAAACAACTAATAAAGTCATCGCTATGAAGGCAGAAGTTGTATAAAAATATAGAAATATTTAAACAGTATTTACGTTTTCAATAAACATAAGGAAATTAAATAATTAACTGGGGAAATATATAAATTTAAAAAAAAGAAATTAAGTCATTTACGGTACATTAAGAGGGTGACGCGTAAAAATTCATTTAATGTTTGATATGCCAGGTTAACAAAAAAATGGTACGTTACGCTGGTATCGGTAAGCAGAGGTTACTGTACTGTATGCTAGGCGCACCGCACGCGTCGTATTTCATTACCGGCAATATACAGCACACAGAGTTGAATGTCTGATAAAATATTAATATTTAAATAAACGACGGTCCCTTAACAGCTAGCGACAAGTAAAAAACTTTACCGACATTTTCACGACGCGACGCGATGAATATAAGACAAGAAAAATGAAAACGACCCTACAGTAAACAAACTGTTTAACCCTCTAGGGAGTACTTTGAAATATGCAACCCTACAGAGCTATTAGTCGATATTCGGCTCCTCCTTATCCGTATTCGTGTACTACGTCATTTTATAATTCTTGAAAAATTAAAAGATTTCGAAAAAAATCTTTTAATTTAGTATGGATATGTTTAGAAAATAATTTATCTTATAACTAAAGCGTTAAAAAAAAATAATTCAAAACGACCTCAATAATCAGTAATTAATGGATTCAGTTATAAACCAAACAGTTCAGAATATAAAATTACTGTTCCATGAATTATGGAATTTATTTCCCCAACTTTTATAAATTTATTTTATTATTTGAATAATAATACATTATTAAAATTTACGTACTCGGGCGCATATAAAATTAAACTTTGAGGTTTTAAGTGTATTTTAAAGAGTAAAATAAAAAATATTATACATATCAACATCTTATAATTGAAGATTTAACAACCTACAACACAGTAACACAGATACTGAATGCCAAGTGCGCTAAAAAGTGGTCGATAGGTAGAATAGGTATGAAGAGGCATACATGCTGAAGTAAAAAAAAACTCTTAAACACATACTTTTCAAAATTCTTCGATAGTATTGTCATTAAGCGTACATTATCAGGCAGGCTTTACAGCGGAGATCAAACGGCAAGCATTAAAAATATTAGGAAATTAAGAACTATCATTATCAAATGTTACAGACCATCTGCTGAAACAGTTGGTAATTTTATTATTGTTACAAATTTGCCCGCCTCCAGCTCCAGCCTTAACTTTCTTTTTGCTGTAAACAACAAAAATATGTAGAATAGAATGTAGCTCAATCCATACATTAAATCAAAAGTATATTATACAAACAGAATTAAACACGTTTCATATCGTAGTATAAATAATTCCTGTGACAAAAAATTACAATTTTTTATTATGAAATCGACTACAACGGTAACAAAGAAATTTATTCGGCGCCGGTTTCGGAAACGAATATCAACTAAATCACTTAGCGTAAAACATTGTGACCTTCAAACACTATTGTTTATTGTTTTACGTCCTTAATTTTCGCTCCGTTGAATTCATTATGCTGCCAGAAGCTTGGAATAACTATTTCATAATTGTATTTTCAGTTATGAAATTTTAAAATATTTTTAATCAATAATTGACATAGAGCGTAATATATTGTTTAATGTAAATTAATGAGTTAATATTTCACGAATTAAATAATTTTTAAACCGTTAAAGAATAAATAACATACATTTCGTGTGTTTACTTGACGTTTAAAACAGGAGTGAGCTTTTTACAGGTAAGATGTACTTAACGTCAAAACTTTAAAATTAATACAAAAAGTCTGAGAGTGATTGCAGAATACAAAAAAGACTGTAGTTCTAAAAGGCGGAATCGATTTCTGATGCCATATGTAATCTTTTAAAAGTAATAATACACTTAATTACTCAATCATTAACTAATACGATAACAAAAAATACAAATATATATGTATAAATAAAAAGATATGTAATGAGAAAATCTGATCAGTAAAAAACAACTTAGATAAACAAAGTGTTCAACTTAACTTTAAGATTTACGTACAGTCATATATACACTCGTATAGCGAATTAAAAAGATATTACGCATAAAGTAAAAGATACAAGAAGAAGAGTACACCAATCTACAAATATTACAGAAACGAAGAACTCTGTGAGCTTTGTTACGTGTTGAGTAAAGGTCTACTGATACAAATCGTCATGGAAGTTCGGTAATAAGTAGATTGTTCGTAGGAGAAATACTTTTACAGACAATATTCTAACTCAGAAGCGATAACAACATCGATCTTGTTCTTATCATGAACCAATAACGTGTCAGCACAAAGTCAATAAATATTTCTTAGATAAAATTATTTGAAATAATGGTTCATTCTTTTTCGCTGGCCTCCACGAGTATCATCTGTCCTGGCTGATCCCCAACTGGTCGACCAGGCGTTGAAATCTCAGGCTATTAGTGCCGGCTGGTGCGTGGCGAGATCCCTCGTTAGCGTGCTTAGGATTTCCTTATACCGTTCAGTGCTCATGATCGGCGATAGATAGCAACTGTAAAGGTAGATACCACCTACCCGGGGAATTTCGTCTCTCCGGTTTGGGTTCCAACGGGGAAACCTGGCGTCCCGCCAGGTGCCCGCTGCCGCCCCCTGGCCCATTTAAAAAAAAAAAAAGCCAGGGATAAGGCGTCAAGTTGTGGACGCCGGGTCGAAACGTGGCGATGTGTAGGGCATGGGAGGCAGCCAGCTTGCTGAGATGCCTCAGGACAGATGCAAGAGTGTACTGAATCGGAGTTCTTCTGATGAAGCATTCGGTTTGAGAGGTAGCGTGCGGGTGGGGGTGGGGCACTCGTGCATTTTTTAATGCGCATGCCGTCCCTTTAGGTTAGGCTAGTAGAGCAGTCTCCCGGAGGAAGGACGTGTCGGCTCACCACAAGCGGAGGGTTGTCACGCCCTAATGATCCCAGGAGGGCCTCGATGGGGGGCTCCACTGCGGCAGCCCAATCAGGTGGGGCAGTAGGTTAATCTGGTGTCATGACATCCAGGGCCGGCATCACCTACCCACCTTTACCCTGGCGTACCTTGTAGAGCATCACTGATTGGAAGAGGCGTGCATAGTCAGCCTCTGGCTGACTATGCACGTCTCTTCCTCACGTATTCAATGAGTAAGGGAAAAAGGTCAATGCAT
>JAAAKQ030253168.1:0-10892 GCA_010016005.3 Zanna intricata | reverse complement strand
ACCCTACGACCATCAAACTCATAATGAAATATTGCAACCAAATCGCAGAAGAAGAAAACAAAATGACAATGTAATGATTAAGTAAAATCAACAATCGCAACAAGAATCTCAGCTGATATAAATAAAAAAACATAACCTTTCGTTCATAATTTATTAAGTTTAGTAAACAACGCTCCATGCCACAGCCTATTTAATAATTTTGTTCATTTTTAAATTATAAAAAAATCGTGAATAAGAAGAAATTAAACTTAACACAAATGTGTTAACATGATTTTAATCAACTTCCAAGTTCTTACAGTTATTGATGCGAGACTGTTTAAAAAAGAAATGTAATTAGTATTTCTGATTCATACTTAAAAAATTTGAATAGTATTATATCCACATTTGAATGTACTCCTACAACTACATAGTATTTTAAGTTGTAAACAGACAGTAGATTGCTCTTTGATAAATTTACGGCACCCTCAGCGTGGACCTAACGATATCAGACTGATACCGATAGGACAGTAAATTGTGAAGAAAGGATCGGAGATAAAGAGAAAGAATGACCAGTTTATTTTGCGTTGACCGGCTTAACTGCATGCTGCAATAGAAATTCACTTTTGCTTCAAAAATTAGTCGTCTTAGAACAGGCATGCAACAAAATTCTTAATGAAGCCAATTCAGTTGTATATGTTTTTGACTTTAAAACAGTTGTGAAACTTTAATCCGCTCTGGAGGTAAATTGTCCATTCTTAGGCTGATCATCGATTTAGACTTACCTTAGTTAATTCTTGTATAACTTGATCTACACAGTGTGTAACAAGCGAATTCAATTCCAGCTCCTAAACCGACTTAATTTTCTAATTTTTTAATATTCTTTTCATTTTTTTGCGTTCCTTAAAGTATTTAGATATAGATGTGTATTTTACCTAAATTCTGTAAAATTTTTCTTTTGGGGAAACTTAACTCAACGCCTTTTACTATTCTCTTTTTATGGTTAGCCTCCGGAACTACAGTAAGGTATTACTTCCGAGGATGAATGATTTGTATCATCCTCAGAGCCCTTTACTACTACTGAAAACCATCGATCTGTAATAATTCATCTTAGAGGCGTCGTTTCCCCATAACTGTCGCATCATCCATTTAGCCGCTTCTTATCCGACCCTTCTTTCTTCTTTAGCAGTAATCCAAGATCAAATTTTCTGCTTTAAAAATTTTGTATTATAGGAATAATATATATTTTAGGATTATTTTTATCCTTTCGTCAGTTTTTTCCAGCTTCCGAAAGCTTTTCACACCTTGATACCATTCCTTAACATCATTTACTAAAGACCCGGGTACGTAAGCCATATAAATAAATTAACTGACATTTATCCTGTTATTTGATTAACTATCGCTTATCTTGCCCATTTTGCATTTAATTTTAATCCAACTTCCAAATTCTTACAGTTATTGATCCGTGACTGTTTAAAAAAAAAAAAAAAAAAAGAAACAATTATAATTTCTAAGTTCTAAGTAGTATATCTTTTCCAAGTGAAATAGTAAAAAAAATTGATTAGTTTTTTATTATTTTATATTGCTAATTTTATTGTATATTTTGTTTTATAGACATTTTTAATTCATATTCTAATATTTCTATAAAAGTATGGGCTGGTCCATTTATAAAGTTGGCATGTACGTATTCCGTAAGTTGGCATAAATCTGTTCTTTTAACAGATCCACGTGTGTAAAAGATGTGTGACTCTGTCAAAGCTTTATATTTTACAATTGAATTTATTTATGAACGTACTGAAACTGTATGGAAGAAAGAAGTGTTTTTATTTATAGACTAAAGCTCTTGTGTAAATATTTTTATAGAAAATTATTTGGAATAAATGAATTAATTTTGGGAAATGACTGACGTATTTGAAAATTACGTTGTGAAATTTTATTAACGCTATTTTACTTTAACTAATGGAAAATTTAAAAAAAACCATCGTTGATTTTAATTATATAAAGTGTTAAAAATACAGTTTACTGAAACGGTGAATTAAAAAATAAAATTTTTTTTTAACATTTTAATCAAATTTATTTTGTAGTTTTTGATTTTATTATACATTAAACGCAAGGTTGAAGTAAACGAATGCAATTGATTATTATCATTAGTATTAAATTAATTTTAATTTGCCATGTTCTTAATTCTGAAATTTCAGTTTTTTAATATTAGTTTAATTTTTTTTTTTTGTATTAATATAAGCGTGTGAAATTTTAAACTTAAATAAATGTTCTTATAAATAATTATGTATGCCAAGGATATATCATGTTCCTTTTGTATTTAAAACTACCTAATTTTCTGATATATAATTTTAAGTCAGATTTTTTTTGTACAGTTAAATATTAAATACAGTAATATATTTAAATTATTTATCGATTCCAACGTTTACAGGAATACCATTTTTTGTTGCGCATTAATTTATTTTATTATCGGCTATTTAGAATTTGACCTGCTTTTGTTTATTTTTTCATTTCATTATTTTATTGCAATTTATTTATTAATTGTTTTGCTCTATTTAAATTACTGTAAAAATATATATGTCATGGATATATGTATATTTAAAAATGGAATTTACGTATAGAATTCATGTGTACATTAAAAAAAATAAAAAAATATTGAATTACATTTACATTATCTGACCATGAATCATCATTTCATTTTTACTTCTATTATTCTAAAGTTTACATTTGGTAGGATTTATAAAAAAGTATTATTAATAATTAGTCATACGTAACGGTGTAGATCCGTAATTTTTTTTTATAAGCCGGCCTCCATGGCCGACTGGTAGCGTCTCGGCCTTTCATCCGGAGGTCCCGTGTTCGAATCCCGGTCAGGCATTGCATTTTTCACACACGCTACAATTCACTCATTTCATCCCTCTGAAGATATACTTAATTGTGGTTCCGGAGGTTAAACATGAAACAGTTGTAATGTATTACATGTTGAAGAAAAAGCCGTTACATTCAAAGTAAAAATTATTACAAATCAATCGCTCTTTCAGTTTTATCCGCACATTTTTTTTAACATTGCTATTTTCAAAATTAATGTTTTAAAAACTGAAGCATGTTGTTATTTTGTAAAAAAAAATTAACAGTATTTTCTTTATTAAATTTCGAGAAACAAGTGGAGATTGATGTTCTATATTGGATAGACGGTCATAATAATGCTTGTACAAGATTTGGCTTAAAGCATAGTAAAAGATATCCCGTTTCAAGCTAACTAAACAAAGTGAGGGTAAGTAGTTCATATTGTCTTTTTTATTGAGTAGTTGGTTATTGATACGTCATCCCCAACAAAATGCCGATAATATTCTACATACATGTTTTATATATATATATATATATGTATAGTAAGTAAATAGTTTGTCAGTAAATCTTGCCTTTCTCCAAAATTGATAGTAGAAAATGTAATTTTTGTATGAAAAGAAGGTCTACTTAGTATGCACATATTGCAGAACATATTTGTAACTAGCAAAACTGTTTGTTGTTACTAGCAAAACTGTATCGGTTTTCAACTTTTATTTTAAGAAATGAAGATCCAGATTGTACGAGGATAATTGAAATACAATGTTGACTGGAATGTAACGGATGAAAAATTTCTTATAAACCGACTAGTGCTGTCATCTTGTTAACAGTCTCCTACAATTATTAACACTTCAAAATTCGTTGACCCACTACCTCTCATTCTCCGTCATCGGTAATGTTATGGTGTTGCAGTAATACCTTCCTAGATCAGGGCGGCTAAAACAACATGCCGTGGCAAAATTTTTAACCGCGGAAAACGTGGAGCTAGTGATATTCATCGTCGTTTAAAGTCGTTTTCGGTGATGAAACTGTTGATAGAAATACGTGAGTAGATTGAAAATAAAATTTCTTGTATCAGAAGCTTGGAAAGCTAATGCTGAGGACGATCTTCGCAGTGGTCGATCTGTTTCTATGACCGTTGAGAAATACAAAAAGGAAATAGTTGATTCGATTAAAAATGACAGGCGCAAAACATAATGCGTTCCCACTCAAAGAGACGTATCGAAAGAACGAGTAGGGCACATTATTGCTGGACACTGGGTTACTTTAAAAGCTGTTGTGAGTATCGCAAGAAAAAACAAAAGGAAAGTTGTGAACAGCTTGAGTCATTATCATTTCGAGGGAGGCGACTTCCTTTTCAATGTTTTGTCGGGAAAGGAAACGAGTGTGTAAATTACAACTCAAAATCGTAATTTCGTAATTACGATGCCAAACATTACGGCAGAACATGAAATACCTGCACTAAGATTCACCAAAATAAAAAAAGTTCAAAACGGAACAATTTGCAAAAAAAAACTTTTTACTGTGTTCTGGGATTTCAAATACGTTTACACGATTACTTACCTGTAAACCGTGGGTCTAAATTCTGTGTGATACATAGAGACGTTAAAATATCTAAGTAGAAAAGTGTATCGTGTTAAACAATCCGCAGAGTCAACACATCTCATGCTATAGACGAGGGTCTTGTGCTATAGACATTTGAACCTATGGCCTTACTCTCTCGGCTCTTATCAGATTTCGCTCCCTTTGATTGTCACTTCTTTCTGCAATTAAATGGGAATATTAAAGGCATTCA
This sequence comes from Zanna intricata, assembly GCA_010016005.3. Lineage (NCBI taxonomy): Eukaryota > Metazoa > Arthropoda > Insecta > Hemiptera > Fulgoridae > Zanna > Zanna intricata. Next base: position 6,277 of record JAAAKQ030253168.1, on the reverse strand, counting down.
GTTTACAATGGATAATGAATTGAACGACTCTGTGAGGTTGTGAATTATGGTAAGCTCATCCAGCATTTTTCGTTTTCGGTATGAGAAAACTGATTCACTTGCGATTTATGGAGCGACTACTTATTAATCACTTTAGCCATCGCTTGTTTGCAGAAATTAGTATTTCAGTAGAGAAAAAAGTGAAATTAACAAATAATGTTTGTTTTTACATTCGTAATTCTTTTTACACGCTCTTAAAATGTAAAAAAAAAGAATCCTCTACCGTTTTGCGTTATTACTACAAAATTTTTTAATCGCTTCTATCAAATGTATTTTATCTCATAGGCTTTTTTTCTTTTATTATTTCTCAACACTTATTAATTTCTGGTTGTCAGAATGGTTGTTTCTAAAATATTTTATTATTAATTGAGATTTAGTATTTATATTTTAGTATAAAATTCTTTTTATTGCTGTGTGTTCTTGAAAATAATTTTAAAATTTATACGGATTATTCCAAGTTATAAAAAAATTAAATTGTGATTTAAAGACTGATATTAACTAATTTCACGTGCAGTAAGATAATAGAAAAGCTCCTTTACGTGATTCAATTGTAATATAGTTATTTATTCAGTTTCCACTATTATTGAAAAGTATGTTTGTAAAAAGATAATATTATCTTAACTTAAAAATTATTTTTAGAGAAAATTGTATGATTATAAATACAATTATGTATTATTTTATCCGTACATTTAAATTAAGTAAATGTTATCCTTCTTGTTTTTTTTCACAGCATACATGCAAAAACCTGAATAAAGAAAAATATATCAGGTGATTCTCCCATCTCTTTTAGCGTGTACGAATTCTTTTAAAATAGAAATAAAGTTTGATGTTAAAATTGGTCCTGTGTAATGAACTGGAAAGAAGTGTTGAAAGCTCGTTTACAATGTAGTAGAAAACGCCTTGGAAAGTTTAAAGACAGGTTTATGCTTAAGCCCACGGGGTCTCGCTCATGATGACAAATATACATGGCAGCGTTTATCTTTATCGAGTCGTTTTCTTTGTGCCTTAGGATAATTAGTCATTTGACTTTGTGGTGCTGATCTGCTGACATTTTTCTTTGTATCCGCCAACTAAGTAAAATATATTGGTTTCGGGCAAGCTTATTAGGCCTATTGTTGAAACTCCGCTTTAAATTAAAATTTACAAGGAGCCCAAACCATTTTTTAATCTTTTTTTTAAAGGATGGAGGTGAATAACGTTGTTTATTTTTTAAAATAAAATCTCATAACACTGATGTAATAATTAAAAAACATTCAATTTTTTTTTTTGTATATTTAAAATTTAATGCGATAAACAAATTAATATACATTAAAACAATTTGAATCCTTTTTTTTTTTTTTGAAAAGGATGTTATTCGCCAAAAAAAATCATATGGAACTTCTAGCTAAAATTGGCTAGACTAAAAACATTTCCGCACTTTCAAGCTAGAAGAAAGTAATGTGGACAAAATAAGTCATCTGCCGACACAATTACCTTAATGTAATATTGTATTATGTAAGTTTTAGTACATAAGTTATTTATTTATGAATCTTATAAAAATACTTGAGTTTTAACTAACACAAATAATAGAAAAATAAATTCCAGCTTCATTAATTATTTAATTACGTTAATTTTCTGTAGTTATTTTTATTGATTTCATCTTGTTTTTATTTAGTCTTCATGAAATCAATTTTCGGTAAAATTTATGATAATGTCGTATCCTTTGTAGAGTAAAATATTTTGATTTTCATGCATCACAGGGCAAAGCATTGTAGACAATGCTGACAATTTGAATAAAATGTGTCCTTCAAATGTTAAGTCTGTTTTATGTTATAAATTGAATCTACTAAATTATTTCACCTACGACCTACTTTAGATTGGACAGAAATATCGGTTACGTTTTTATTTACTGCCAAATTATCCAATTATTTTAGTTTTTAATTACCAAAATTGGTTTTTGTAAGATGTATTGTACATGATAAATTGTAAGATTGTACAAATTTCGGAAGGGAAAATTTAAAAAGAAATATGCATCAGTTAACTAAATTTTTATTTTACATTCTTATTATTTTCTTAAATTATCACCGAAATTCATTTTACATAAAGAGTAGTATGAAATCAATAGGTTTAAATGTAGTTATTGAAATCTCTTTGTAATAAATATACAGATTTAAACATTTTGTTATAAATCTTTAACTTGTTCATAAAATCATTACTTGACAATTTTTTCCTCATAAAATTATAGATTTCGTTAGCTTTTTTTTTTAATTAAACATATTGATTTATTAATAATCATTAACCTCTAATTGTAAAAAAAAAAAGAAGTTATTTGTGAAATAAAATTTTATGTATTTTTCATTAAAAAAAAAAAATCTGATGTGGATACTACATGACTTCCTTGTAGTACTCTTATTAAATTACATATATCACATTTTTAAAAGTACATAAAATTTTATTTTACTCATAAATTCTGATATTTTCTTTTCATTATTATTGAATAAACTTTTTTTACAATCACAGGTTAATAATTATTCATAAATCAAATTATTAATTAACAAATCATGAATTAGAATTCGAACTGATTTGCCCTTGTAAGATCCAAATATTTCATTAATTAAAATTTTATTTGGCTATATCTCTGTAACCAAAGTACCATTTAGCATGTTGTTGAAAAGTTCTCAATGGAGGGCTTACCATTACTGCAGTTAAAAAAAAGTAAAAAATCCAAACTTTTTGGATTTTTCTGTAAATTTTTGTTCTAGTCGCCTGCAGTCATAAGGGGAGTTGCTAAACAAGATGTTACAATAATCCTAAATTCAAAATTTCTACATCCTATGGCTAATCGTTTTCGAGTACTTTTGAGTACATACGTACTACAGACGTCACGCCGAAGTTAGTCGAAATGGATATTTCCGTTGAAATCTGACAACCAAAATTTTTCGCGATCATAATACTTTCTCTACTTTGTATATGTATAAAATTATAATGTGTATAAAATTTGTATATGTAATATAATAAGCGTACATGGAAAGTCATTGCTAATAACTAATTTTTGATGAGAGTATAAATTAAAATATTTCAAAAAAATAATAAAAGAAGAAGGGAAGTCGTGTGTGTCCAAATGAGATTTTTTTTGTAACGCAATTCACTTTAATGTTGCTTGTTGCACAACTCATTTATTTTGACAATAAAATTAATGTTATTGTTCTGTATTATAATATAAATGTTATCAGTACATTTGCTAAGTAAGAAATTTCAACGGTTTTTATTTAATAACTGTTAATTTAGAAGTAATGGTATTGAAGTAGTAAAATAAAATATATTTACTGATAAATGTTTGATTTTTTTATTAAAAAGAAGTTTTGAAACTCAGCCTTATATTAATAATAAAGTAAAAGAATAAAAACAAATTAAGAAACGTAATTTACAGTAAAAGTGTGATTGGAAATAATACTGTACCGTTGAAAAAGTATTTGGAAAAAATTGTTACTTAAACTTACTTTCCTTGCCTTATAAAACTTTTAAGCTTTAATTTTTTTGCTTAACTGTTTGATCTTGTCGTCTTGAAGGTGATGTATTATTTTTTGAAATAATACTTCACTCTTAATAGGATATGAAACGTTTTTATTTATACAGGGTTAGGATAAAATAAAACAATTCTTCTTTGTTTCTGCTATAAAGTATCTCAAATTATTGTATTTGAGTTACTATTTTATGATATCATTAATTTTCTTCCCCGACGGTCTGGAAATTCGATGTATAGTTACAGTAGGACCTCTCTTAACCAAGTTGATCGGCCGCCGTGGTCGAGTAGCATCTCGGACTTTCATTCGGTGGTTGCGGGTTCGAATTCCGCTCAGGCTTGGCATTTTTTACTAATGCTACTTTACTTATGAAATCCATAATTAGCTTCGAGTACAAAAAGTCTGAAATTAACTGAGATGCCGTTTTCTCCATGTACGGTTTTTGTTATAGCCTATTGCTGAAGATTATTCATTGTACGTAAATCACTATTGTGTATTAATTGGTACTGAGTATTTTTTTTTAAGAATGTGCCCTGTCATCCATCTGAATATGTTCTAATTTCGGTTAGACAATTTTTTTTTTTTCCAGCAAATGTGACAGTCATCAATCTATGGATAAGGGTATCATAACAGCAATAAAATTAAAAAAAAAAAAAAAACATTATGAACGGAAGATATTATATACTACCATTAAAACTTCAAGTTACGTCCGAACAAACATAGATACATTGACATAAAACATGTAGATGTTGGCAGAATTCATGGAAGTGTATTGATAAAACAACAATCAATAAATGATTTACAAATATACGGTCGGAGATTCGACAAGTTAAGCGGAAAATTTTGTGTACTATGCCATCGATTGAGAAGTTTTGTGCTTTATAAGAAAATATGCCGGGATTTGAAAATGTAATGGAAAATGAAATGCAAGACTGGTTAGAATCGGATTAAAGAGAATCTACATTTAAAATTTATGATGATTAGATTGTGAAAGTTTTGACAGAAGAGGTTAATAAAATATCCTGTGACGAAAACGAACTGATAGGTGAAAATTAAAAAAAAAAAAAAAAAAAAAAAAAAAATAGCCACAAATAAGATGCTGTATTTCTCACAAAAGCGTTGTTTAGAACAACGAAACGATGTTCCTTTTCTTGACTTAACGGTAGTACGAAACTAGCGTGTAATCGCGCTCCTATGGACCGTGTTATTCATTTATGACAGCTTTTGACAAGCTTTTGTTAGTGACAAACGTTTTCGTTAAAAAATTAAATTAAGTTTGTTAGTCGATGTAAGAGTGATTACTGACTATTAATTTTATTATAATAAATAAGAGTAACAATATCATTATATTCATTTTTAATTCGTGGCTTATTCTGCTACCAATTTGATATAAATATGCTTTTATGCACGAATTAAAGAACGATATAAGTATCGTTCTTTAACAGAGACCTAAGGGTTTGTGTTAACCGTGGATTCGTTATCCGAGCCGGAACTACCGCCAATTACCTTTGTTAAGAGAGCCCCTACTGTATTTAAAATTCCATAATATTATCTATCTCCTCTTTATCTTCTTTTGGATTTACTAATATTAAATAAAAAAATAATAAAACCACCTCTACTTTCCGTTCCATTTCAGTAACAATTAAACCACGGATACTAATTTGTTATACGCAGGTATTATCGCTAATGTTAATCCTTTTTTTTTTTTAGGTTAAAGTACTTAAAATACTTAGCGTCATGTTAAATTGCGAACACTGTAATAGTAATATTAATAATATTTTATCAGTTTCGTTTTTTATGATTAGTTATTAGATATTCTTTATGAAGGTTTGTAAAGCCACAAAGGATACCGTTAGAAATCTCAGTCTAGTGGGGATAGTATTTCATTGTTAGGAATCCCTAAGATATTTCTCCTTAGGGAGTGTTTACAGTTTAAAAAATCTTTCTTTTTTAGAACAGCTTTGTGTTTTTTTTATCGCTTATACGGTTATATTTGTTAAAAGACTACTTGGCTTGTAATATGTACGCTCATTTACTTATTTAACCTTTAAACTGTAATTTTTATTTTAAATGTTAGGTAGATTTTATCTTTCGTATAAAATTTATCAGTTGTGCAAAGTGTGTTGAATTGTATTTTATCTCCTTCAGTTCGTATTTGCTATCTGAAAGGATTAGAGTGGTTTTTTGAATTGTTTTTATAGTATATTCCACGTGGCTAGTGGTTTGTTTTATTTTAGCCTTCCCCTGTGTGTATGTTGTTGGATTATTGAGGTATTCGATAACTTTCATTATTATTGAAGTATAAAAAAGCTATGGGATTTGGCTCGATATCATTGCTCCCATAGTGAATAAGTAACGATTATGATATTCTGAATCTGCTTGTACCAGATTAAGGTTTTATATTGGTTTCATTTCATACTTAATACCCATTTATTAGGTGATATTTTGTAACAGATATAACAGATAAAGTAACAGATGATATTTAGATTAGGTGGCTATCTTATAACAGTAGTCTGATCCGATTCTTTACTGTTGGAATAAATATAAGTTTTAAACACATAAATTTACGAGGTATTGCGTAATGATGGTACCTTTTGCTACGTACCACGTAGCAAAACAAAACTTCTATATTTATTAATAATTTTACCTGAATTTTTCAAGTTATTACTTCTTTTAGCGGGGTGTGGATGTATGTTGAGCATGGAGAAAAAAGTTCAGTTTGCCGTCACGGAACG
>JAAAKQ030253135.1:0-10892 GCA_010016005.3 Zanna intricata | reverse complement strand
AGCTTTTCGTACATGGCAAATCCACGAGTATCCGGCTCTTCCGCAAACGAACATACATTCGTGGACGGTAAAGACGTGTGCGCAAACCGAGAAACCGAGATACGTCATACTCGGTTTACAGACGAAGAGAAAAGATAAAGCTACAGACGCTGACACACTTCGATATGTTCGAATTGGTAAACGTTCGTCTGTATTTGAATTCGCAGTATTACCTGTACGACAATCTACAAGGGGATGTGAATATGATGTACGAAATGTTCTCCAGCTTTCGTTCTCGTAATTACAACAAGCAGGAGGACGAGTGTCCGGCTTACAGTATGGCCGATTTCAAAGCCGACGTACCGTTAATAGTTATCGATTGTTCGCGTCAGAACGAATCGCTTAAAACGAGAACCGTAGACGTTCGTATCGTTTTCGAAACCAAAAATAATATAACGGCACATACGGCCGCTTACTGTCTCATTATTCACGATACTATCGTCACGTACATTCCGCTTTCGGGAATAGTGAAAAAGGTTATGTAATGCATCGAGAAGTATTTGGTAGCTATCAAGACGTCTTCAGTACCTTCATGGAAAGAGAAGGAGACAAAGAGGAAAAAGAAGAAGAACAAAGAGGCATCCCCACCACCACTACCAATAGTAACAGAGTAAAGGTGTTAGAAAGTTTTAGTCGGACCTCATATGTGAACGAGCGGTCGTCATGGAAGGAGTTATCGAGTATCACGGCTTCATCGGCAAACGCGGCGAGTTTATCATGAAAGAGCTCGCTGTCGTCGGTGAAGAGTACTATATGATTTTTCATTTTCGTTCACCGTATCCGAGATCCGAATTGTCATCGAAACACAAACGGATGGTCGGTTGGTTGGAGAGAAATTTTCGTAAAATCGACTGGGATTACGGCGAGGCAGTATTTATAATACTACTTTATTATAAGTACAGCGACGATATTATAAAGGCCGTATGTTCGCAGTTCGTAACGATACGCACGAAAGGGCTGGAAAAAGCGGAACTTCTACAACATTTTCATAACGATGTTTGCACGTTACCGGAAAACGCACCGAAGCCGAATCTAAATTACGTCGTACATTGTCCGTACCACAATAAAAAGAGTGGGAAATACGCGTTACACACCGGTTGTTTCTACATACAATGGTTGAAATATGGTAAAAAGCCGTTGGATCTGTCGAGAGAAGCCGATCGTCTACGTACGTTTGTAAACACCAGCGCAGAAAATAAAGAAGAATTGGCCAAAAAAAGGTTACTACTACTGTTTTAACGAAATGTGCGTGAAATGTTGTTGGTGTAGAGAAACATTTGACACGCACAACTCGTCACGTTGTCAATTTGGCATCAAGAAAAACGTACCTATTGCGTTCGAGTCGATTGTTCCTCGAAGGACTAGTCTGCAAAAAAAAATAATAAAATTCGAGTGTTAGTATGCCTACTGGGGAGAGATTTCACTCATGTAAAAAAAATCTCAACGCGCCGCGGTTGCTACCTTCTGAGTGGTGTGGAAATACAACCAACGAAAAGTGACCTTTTTTTAATTTTGAACGCAGTTTAATGATGGATGTAGATATTGCAGCATCGGTGTGGACGGTTAGATTTTTTCGACGTTGTCGTATACGATCATTGTGACATTTAACGAAACTTATAACCGCTACGTTTCCGCTACAAATATAAGCGTGGACGTTAATCGTTTCAATACGGTTAGAGTACATTTCAATTACGCAGCTACGTATGATGATATTCACAGCGGACTATATGATTATTTAGATAGTTTACGAATCGATATTGTAGACGGTTTATGTAGACGTAATATTATTTATAGTACTGCCGTTGCTAACGTTGATGATTTCGCAAAATAAAACTTTTACCGAACTGGTTAACGAATTGACGTCGATCGTAACGAGCAATGTCGTATGCAAATATTGTTTTATGATGTTAGCGGTGAAACATTCTAATCAACGGTATTCGAGTAAACACGAACAGCATTGTACAAAATTCGACTATTTTGGACGCGGATTGCCCGACTACTTATGTACTTGTGAATTGATTATTGGAATCGTGAGACGACTTAAAGCGATGATTAGTCGAAACAAATTTGAATTGTACTGGGATAACTGGTACGCTCGCACGGTTATCGGTGAAAAAGAACTTGGTAAATTGTTTTCAAAGATTTGTATGGAGAAATCAGATGACGTCCGTACTGCTCGATTTTCATTGCATTCGAGTGTGGACGCTGCAAGTGAACGGATCATGAACGCTATATCTTTCGTAAACGTTTTCAACGACAAAGATTGTTTTATGATAAAGTTACCCAATAAAAAGGTGACCGATCTTCATATCGGAATTGACTACGTAGTGTTGTATATGAGAAAGATATTTACAATATACGGTGAATTTCGGATTATTGTCATCTCATACGATTCTTCTTCTGAAAACGAATCGTATTGCTTTAAAATGTTATTACCAAAACGGTATACAAACCGATTTACCGAAGACGAAATGAACATTGTACGTCATTCGTTCAAGTTGATTTATTACGGTTTAAAAGATGATCAATTCACCGAAGATTTAAAATTAAGTTTGTAGAAAAAAAATACGAGTGTTTTGTATGTCTACGGGGGAGAGATTTCATTCTAAAAAAATATCTAGGATTCTGTGGAAACGCAACATTTGTTTTAAATATTTTTTCAGTTGTGTATAAACTATTTATATAAATATATTTACTAGGAAAAAACAAATGTAAATATTGAATAATTATCGTGTCAGTTATTGCGCAATCGTGTCGGTTATTGCGTAATACCAAATGTACACGCTGATAAGGAAAAAACAATTCTTTATCGCGTCAATTGTAAAATTAATTTTTTATCGCGTCAGTTCTTAGAACACCAGATGTGGTCTTGATAAGCAAGTTGCTTTGCAATTATTTTTTCCTTATCGTCGACTTGCGGTTGCACGTGTTCATAGCGTCAATTCTTGGAACTAATACGTTAAATTAATATCATGTCTATTCGCGGAGGGGGAAGTGGTGGGGAGGTAATAAGTACAATGTAACTGAGCGAAGGAGTTCATTCTGTAAGACTTCTGAACTGTAAGCATCGTTGATGACGCTTTTCTAGCTGTTTTCTTAATTATGGCTCCGTTCAAAGAAGTAGATGTTCATGTGATACGGTTGAAGATTCAAATATCGAATACGTTAAAACCGATCGGTATTATGGTGGATGGCCATTGTTCATGCGCCAACACTTTGGAGCGCTGCGATTGGTCGGCTTTAGAATCGTTGCGCTGTGATTGGTCGAAAGCCGGGCGTGGCACTCTTTCGTGTCGACGTAAGCCGCAACCGTCAGTCGTGCTATTCAGTCGAGCTCCGGAACTCGTGAGGTTAACATCGCTGCGTCGCTCCATTGCTGTGCGCACGCGAACACACAAGCACGAGCCGCCTCCTGGTGTTCGTTCATCGACGAGGTCCTCTGCGCTTGGCGACGATGCCTCCCGATGCGGAAGACACGACGACCAGGATCATCCTCGAGGTACGTCACCGAGGCAAGCCGCCCCACCAGCTTCCGTCGCCCGCAGAAACTCGCACCGTCAACATCTCCACGCATCTCTGCCGCCGATCACCGCCTCCTGGTTTTCGATCCAAGACGAGAACCTCGACAGCGACGACGACTCCTCCCGGTGCGCAAGCCACAACGACCAGGATCGTCCTCGAGGTACGTCTATATATTTATTTAAACACACACAAATATTGAAAGGTGAGACAAACATATCCATAAATAATACGTTTTTTTTTAATCGCTCGATGCAGTCGCCATCTTGCAAGATGGCGCGAGATATTTCTCGTCGACGACGACGACTTATGTAGAACTAATTTCACTCGCTGAGTCAGGGAGCCACTGTAGCCGATCGGTTTAAGGCGTCAGTCAGTCGCGTCCCGTCGTGTACCGGTTCGAATCCTAGCAGACCACTTTTTTTCGCTTTAAATATTATTTTATTTATTCGATTCTACCGCTAAAAAATCAGCTGGTACACAATACCAACCTTATAAATATTAAATTAAATAATATTTAAAGCAATTAAAAATAACTAAGTTGGCAACCTTGCGGAATTTCAAATCTCCCGGTCCAACCACACCAGGGAAAAGAGAAATTCTCACGGAAAAAAGGGAAATTCAAAGATGGCCGACAGGGAAATAGGGAAATTCCCTCTGGGGAGAAGGGAAATTCCAAGATGGCCGACGGGGAAATAGGGGAATTCCCTCTAGGAAAAAGGGACAAAAGGGAAATTCCAAGATAGCTGTACCGGAAGTGTCACGGCCGCCGCCGCCATCCTGGATGACGTCATAATCCTGACGCAGTATCTCCATTTACACACTAGTCAATCTTCTTTACCTTCGGTCCAGACTCCAGTTCAGCTTGAGAACGATTGACCGAGCCCTTTCGTTCCCACACATTCCTACCCTTGGTTCGGTAACTCTTCTCACGGAACAAATATCTGTTTACGTGTGTCAGTGGCCAGTATTACGAAAGACGATTGTTAAACGGACCTGTTACGTTTACTAAAAGGGTTCCTTTTAACCCATTTCTGGATTCCTCCCTATAATATTTTTTACTACTTTCTTCTTAATTGGCAGGAATCCGTTACTCAGGTCCGTTACCAGTGTTGTTACAATATAATAAACAGATGTATTAATTAATTAATAATAATAATCCATCTTATATAAATGCAGTTATTTTATAAATTATAATAATTAGGTTGTTATGAAATGATGGTTGATGTAAACAACTAACTGCTGGAAGCCAATAACACTCTTAAAACATGAATGACTAAATAACCTGTTTGTGGTCAGAACATTTTAACAGATACTCGGAATCCTGTTCCTTTACTCATTGTTCATTCGCTCGCTCTACAAAGTTCACTACTACTACAATACTATAAATTTTTTCTTCCGGCAGTTTAACCATCTGTCAAAAGCTAATCAGCAGGTTAAGTTCTAGAATTATTATCATTAAACTTTTACTCTATGAATAAACAGGTAATTAACTTTGTTTGTGAATAGATAAAACACTGATTTATCAAGCATAAACGTATGAGGTACATACGTTCTACTTTCTCTGCTTAACGGCAGTAACTATTCCTGGTTTGTTCCACATACATTTCCGTTTTATTTATTTTTTTTTGATATGACGAGATTTTTTTTTTATTATTTCGTTTCCTTTTTTTTGAGTAGTTTGACATTGATCTCATTTCTTTAATAATTTGTTTATCGTAATAAAATAATAATAATTACATTAAATTACCATTAGGTTACGATGATTGAAATCGGCCGTGAAATTGCTACTTTTCTTATTCTGAGATGCGTGTTTTTTTTTACCATAACAACAACGATATACAAAATATGTAGCATTTTTTCTATCTAGACGCATGGTAAGAGTAAAAGCTATGAGGATTTTATGCGAAATATGTTAGCAAAAATGATCGAAATATCTCATCGGTCTTCGTCTCTTTGTTTGATTTTGGGCCCTTACAATTTTCTATACCTCTCCTCTTTAATCTTTAGTTTCATGGTGGTAAAAATGAACATGTATATATACTTTTGCAGGCATTCTGTGTAATGATATTACAGTAGATGAATGACAGAAAATATGTACCCAGGCAAAGGGGGTCTTTCATGCACATACCGCCCGATTCATCTGATTTTAGCTCTGCAATCACCAATTGTTTTCGAGTGCGATCACTGCGCTTTCTAGCAATACCGAACTGGTAAAAAAACATCAGATGGTCTATTTGGTAGATCTCAGACTAACTGTATTATTAAAAAATCTAAATTTATTCTGATTGTATAATAGAATAATAATTAGAGTTTATAATATCTGATTTAATTGGAAATAAAATTAATATTATCCGGCCGTCTTCATATACCTTAGAGCTCTAAAACAAAATTTAATTCATTCGATCGGTATTGGCAATTGAAGTTCACTGTACTCAGTATGCCCCTAGTATAAGTAATTAATCAAATTTCACATACGAGCCCAAACAACTGAGCCGCTTATTGTCAGAATTAGGTACTCCTAATCGGAATAGGGCTCCGGGTAGCCCCAGGTTATAAATAAACAGACCCAATTCTGTCCAAGACGTTTTTATACCTATATTCTCAGTACATATCTTCATTTCGAAAAGGAAAGCCAGTATAACACCAGTTTGCGTCAGAGTGAAAACCCGTCGCATTTTTAGTCACAAAAACGATTAAAATTTGTTAACTAGAGTTTTAAAAGAAAAAATTTGTGTTTGTTTTATTGCAGAATCTATAAAAAAAGGTATTTTAAAACAGCGATTTTCCTTTTAAAATTTTTTGTATAATTGTACGCTTATCGTAGTAATCAAAATGCGTATTGAGCTAATATTTTTTTGACATTAGGTTTGACGTTTACACGAATCGTAAATTCAAGAATAGATATATCTGAATAAAATATAGTTTTCCTTCCTCTAATCGTTCGTGTAATTAACGTTTAGTTAATATTAAGACCAACATTTTAAAAGTTCTTTCAAATTGTTTTTGTTTTTATTATTATTAAATTAATAAAACTATTGTTTCAAAAGAAAAATATATAAATAATTCTTCGGTTTTTTAATTTTTCTGAAGAAAAATTAAAAAAATTTTTTTTTACCATAACAACGATATACAAAATATGTAGCATTTTTCTATCTAGACGCATGGTAAGAGTAAAAGCTAAAGTTTCTTTCTGTACATTATGCAACCGATTAAAATGTTAGTCTTACGTCAAATTATTTGATGAAGTTATTTCCCTTTCTTATATCGTAATCCTTCGACCTCAGGCTCTTGAAAAACATAGGAATTTCTCGTATTTTAGGGACTAAAATTAGGGATTTATAAAATTCTTTAAAATTTATTATATTTATTCTTCTAAAATTACTCCCTTCGTTCAAAAATAAAAATAATATAAAAATAAATTTTAAAAATATTTAAATACAGTAGATATTTATTAAAATAATTAAATTAATTTTAAAGGACCTAGTATTTATCCTAAGGGACTTCTGGTACTGTGAAAAAGCTAGCCATAAAAAATTAAAGTTTGAATATTATTTATGTCATTTAGTATTAAAACATTTTGCTAATCTTTTATCATATTGCTCATTGTTTGAAATAAGTTTTATCTAATATAAAAATACATAATAATTTTGATGTGTTGTGATATTAAATTAAAATATAAAACTAAATAAACTTATTTTGATATTTCCTGTTTTTATCTTTTTAAAGTTAAAGTGTTTCTACACCCATTTAAAGTAATAAATTGCACTAAAAAAATAAATTCTTATTAAAAAAAATATTATCCAGAGAAGTTCTCGTCTTTAACTTGGTAAAAGACGAGAATACATGGTAACAGATTAGAGTCACACTTCCACTACATGATAGCAGCGGCCGGATAAAGAACTTATGTGGTAGCTGGTGTTTAGTTAATTGGCTTAGGAAACTGGAGTTTCGTGAAAATATTAATTATATGACTATCGAATTAATTTAAAAAAATACATTGTTTAAATAGATACGGAAAGGATTAAAATTTGTGAATTTTTAAAAAAAATGTTGATTTTAGATCAAGTAATACCCTGATGGTGTACACAAATAAAGTATAATTAAAATAATAGTAAAATATAATACTTAAATATTTAGATAGAGAACGCAGATTGCCTCAGAGATCTCTTTTCGGTCCCTTGCTTTTCTTATTTGATTATTAATGACCTTTCTCAATATTTTAAACCATTCACATTTGACACAACTGTATCTATATTTTAAGATAATTATTTTAAAAGAATTGAAAATTGTACAATGGCGGTTCAAAAAGCTATTCACCTGTTAGATTATAACAATGTGTATAAATATGAATAAAACTATTGCATTGTGTTCTTCAGGAAGCAATGTTTCAAGTAATATTGTGATCGCGTGTGTAGAATTCCGATTAATGATAACGGTTGTAAGAGTATTTCTGTTGCCCACAGAGCAAAATTCCTGATTTATTTGCTAATATTTCTCGTGGGATGACCAAATTGATTTCATTTGCAATAAATACAAATCGTACTGTTTTGCTTTGATGTGCCTTATTAAAACACTAAGTTTGTCTTCATTATTAAATATTTATTACACTTACGTGTATTTTCGTCCAATGTATAATGCTACTTTTTGAGTCTTCCTCAAAAAGTCAGACCAAGTTTTTAAGAAATAAAACATCTAGTGCCTTCAAGTATGAATAGACCGATATTTAGAAAATTAGAAATGTTAATTTGTTCTTTAAAAAAAAAAAAATTCCATACCTACCAGACCAGTCAACGAAACTGTTTTCCTGTGAGTCCGCATAATTAAACTTACGAGAAAGGAACTTTCTAAAAATATATTATGGCTAATTACTTTCGCTTTCCACGTATTCATAAGGAAAAGGGACCTTTATATTATAAACATTATAAATATATATATATTATAAATATTTTTATAAACTATGCCGTTCGTCTTCTTTGTAGCCAAATTCTGAAAACGTTTCGTACGCTGGTATATTTGTCAGAGTAACACTATAATTGCCTAAACGTTTTAATTGTTTCACGCGGTCATATAAAAAAATGTAAATGTTGCATATATCATTTCTTTTCAATTTAAGTCATTCAGTTATTAAGATTTTCAAAGGAAAAAATATTTTTCGAGGGGATAGTTGATATTTAAGACATTAAAAACTGCGCGTTCATAAACCGAGCCGCTGTAATAAAAATTAATTATCGTCGTAATTTTGTGTTACGTTTTAAAAATGGCGGTCCTACTTTTTCTCTTTCTCTCTGAATATGAATTAATTAAGTAGAGAAAACCGCAAAAAAATAAGTAGATTACGAAATTCGATAATCATAGAAACTTTAACATCAGTTTTTTACTGTGAAAAAAAAACATTAAAGATTAATTTGCTACGTCAACAATTTACCTACCATACATTGTAATTTCATATTAGTCACTGAATAAAGTAAACTGTAATGTCGTTAGTTATCCAAATCTTTCTGATTAAATTCGTGTATTAAAGCGAGTCTTTAAACAGGGAAAATTAATGTTGAAATAATTTCCCAACGTTTATATGATAAGTTTCCTAACGACATCCTAATAAGATAATTAATTACATTATTGTATTTGAATTGTTACCGACTGATCACCAAGTTGGACTATATATCTTAATTATATCGGTCCCGCTTTAGAAACGTATCGAGAATAGTGACCACTCACTTGGGTTGTGTTTGCGAAATATAAAATTTTTAGAGGTGAAAATTCGTATGTTAGCAGAAAATAGAAATGATACTATTCTTTATGTATTACTGACCCATCTGAAAAATCTTCCCTTTAATTTATTAAAAGACACTTTATTTTTCGGAAACAAAAAGAATCGATGAATTTTTATATAATACTTATAGAAAAAAAAAAAATCTGGTTCTGTGCATGAATAATTATGCGTTAAAAATAATTTTTAAAAGCGAATATCTGAATCGTGAATTATTTTGTAATAATTTTTTATTTTTAATGCATTTACATTAACATTATTTCATGAGTTATATTTAAATAATTAATATGGATCTTAATTACGTATATTTTTTATCTTGTAATTTATGTTATTGTATTTATAATTTTTCATACAATAACGTAATCTATATAACATATTATTATGTATCGATTAGAATAAAAGATCTGTTTATTTATTGTCTGAGACTATTTATTGTTTGAGAAAGCCAGACTATTGCTCCTAATTTGTTATACCTTTGGGTAATGATCTAAACATTGATAGAAAAACAAAAAGAATAAAAACTCTAATGGTATTTATTTTATCAAATTAGAACATTTTACATTATCATATTAGAAAATTTGAAAAGGATTAAAACCTTTTCCATTAATTATTGAAATATTTAAATTTGAAAAATTAAAATAATAATAAATAATATCTTGATTGAAATTAATTTAATTTTGAAGGTATAAAATATAAAATTAAATTTAGAAAAATATTTTGCATATAAAATAATTTTCTGAATTGAAACAGTTTAAACGAATCATAATCTCGTTTTTCATAAAATAAATAAATTTGGAAATTTAACGCTCCACAGGTAAGTACACGACGTTATAAAAAAAAACTGGAATTTTAAAAATCTGTCCACGAGTTCAAGAATTATAAGGATTTACAAATTTTAATAGAAACAGAATTATTTAATGTTATTTTGATTGAAGGAAAGAATCAAGAATAAAGAAGACCTTTATTCTTTTTCTCTATAAATTTTTTTAAAAGGATATATGTTCATGATTTTACAGAAAATGTATATATTTAGTGAGTAGATATGATCGTAGCCTCCAGGATATCTGATGAAGCTTTATTTATTCAGAAACCGTTGGTAGATGCGTTTTTTAGTTGTTTATGAAATAGTTTTTATACAAATTTTTTACTTCCTAGATTATCCAGGCCAGAATTTGTTACGAAAGTATTTAACAAGTGATGATTCAAAAATCGATCGCATTTTATAGTAATATAATAACTTTATAATTTAATGTATTTTTGAATTAGAGGAATCCAGTATTTACACTAAGCGCTGTTTAACTTGACCGAAAGCATATATGAATATATAGGAGAGAAAGACATAGAGCGAGAATTTACATATCGCTCACCTATTGCAATAGTGGCACAACTCTAAAAAGTACTTTTCGAGTTATTGCAGAAAGAAAACTTTCATAAACATTTTTTTTATTATGAGCTCAACAATTCCATCAGTGCGACTGAAACGATAAAATTACTATTGGGAAACATCAGATTTATCATTTTGTTTTCACATTTATGTGAAATTATAATCTGCGATAAAAAA
>JAAAKQ030253124.1:0-10892 GCA_010016005.3 Zanna intricata | reverse complement strand
TTGCACAGCAGTGTATAATATTTTAAGGTTTTTATAGTCACCTATTTCTTATGAATTAAACTTACTGAAGTTGAATCTACTGACAGCAGAATAAATTTTCAAAAAATGGATGTATTGTATTTTAAAATAATCAACCTCAGCTTTAATTGATAGGCATCAAAGTTATTAGGGTATATTATACACATTAGACAGAGAAAGAAACCTTAGATATAGGTAGTCCTCTCCTATCAGATTACACCAATGATTAACTAATTCTTAAGATAAAATGCTTAATACATACTAAGCAGAATCTAACCTATCACCACAAAAACCCCAAAATGTGGAAGAAGAAATCAAGAATAAGGAAAAGAAGGAATGTTAATTCTGAAGAACCATCATACAAGAAAAACAATCCATCCAGAAAATAGTTAAAGCTCCCTCTAGGCAGTAGACAACCATTACAGTTCCATCATCAATCCCTTGGAACATCAGGACAATTTAACCCAAATAAGCAGCCAAGCCAACATATTACTAATAATGGATTTTCATTAACCAACTTAAATATATATATATATATATATATTCTATAATAAAACAACTTTACTTCCAGAAATTAAACAGCTACTTAAGAACAGTTACAGGTTATTTTAAAGGAACAGCTTCACCCACCCTCAAAATTGTACATTATGTGTTAAGTATCCAACTGAACAATAAAGTATTTAGCCATAGCTCCAATGATGGTAAAAACTGTCAATAGAATACTTCTTACTTTTACTGGTTTCATTTTAACAATTATATTTACAATAATAAAATCTACTGAATTTTTTACTTGACATGAAACAATCATAACGTTTACAGGTATACAATTAATACAAACAATATTTAGTGAACATGTAATTATAGCATGAAAACTTTCCAATTAATAAACAAATAATAAATGGAAGATGTTTTGAAAATTATTCAATTTGAATTATAAAATAAATATTGATGATCAATAACTATAAACATTTTTTATTTATATTCTAGACTTATCAGTATAAATTTTAGTATTTTATTTTCTTTAATGCCACTTTTAAAGAACAATTATCATAAGATATAAGCTTGAAGTGCAAAATAACAAGAACTGAACTTGGCTCAGAATAAAGCATTCACACTGCACTGTTGTTACTAACTTTATTTTGACAAGAAAAAATATATACATACATGTAGAAACATATTTTTATTTAACTGACTATGTGAATAGTTAAGTGTTAATTTTAAATCAATATTACATATTAAAAACTTGTCAAAATTTTTTGTCAAAATTTATACTTAAAAATTACTTATTTAAATACTTTTATCATAAATAATATACTTCTGTTAAGTTTACCTCCAACTCCCCAACCAACAATTCCAAGACCATTAATCATGGTAGTATGAGAATCGGTTCCAACAACAGAATCTGGATATAAAATCTCACTGTCTGTAAAAACAACACGTGCCAAATATTCTAAGTTGACCTGATGGACAATACCAGACCCTGGAGGTACAATTAACATATTCCTGAGAGCTTTTGCACCCCACTGGAAAAAAATTAAAACAAAATTAAAAATACTTTTAAAAAACTTTTAATTAAAAATTAAAAGTACAATATCAAAATGACCATTACATAAATATTGCTAGATAAGTAATAAATTTCAATTGTTTGTAAGTACTTTTTCAAAAAAATTTTTAAAGTAATAAGATATAATTAAAAGTAGTTAAACGAAAACATTAATGCAAGGGATTTGATGTCAGGCAATAAGAATATTTATTTTTTCATAAATGGCATAAAAAAAATTTTTTTCTTGGGTGCAAAATGAAGTGTCATCATCAGCGTCTGGACATCATATTTATATACTAGATGGATACATAAATATTAAGCAATAAGTTAAAGACTAAAAAACCTCAAAAAGTGAATAAAATGGCATCAAAAAATGGTATCAATGAGGTGTTCAACAGTCCTTGTTGAATACAAAATCTGTGCTTGATTATGATGTACATCAAGTTTATATGTAATTGTAAGGCTAGCAGTTATTACAGCCTTACCCTAATTAATACATATAAGATTTTATGGATATCTCATTACCAATAATAAATGTTTTTTTAATCAGTTCTTAAAACTTTTTTAAAATACAGCACTTATTTATAAAAAAATATTAATTTTGGCTTTTACTTAATAATGATGCAAAACAATAAATATTTAATATTCTGAAATTTTAAAAAACACTTACATAGGAAATCTATTCATTTCAGTAAATTAAAAATTTAATACTTAAAAATAATGTGTTTACTGACTAAAAAGAATAAAAACAAAATCAATTAAGAAACGTAATAATTTCTATCTACAATGCATATAATTCCTTTATTGAAGTAAGAATACTTTCATACTAAGGCATTTGTTATTTACTTTGTAAAATAAATTTTTATTTCATTGTTTTTAAGATATTTAATTCACCACACAGTTTGTATAAAAAAAAAATGTTCTTTAAACAAATTTACATAATCAAGCGCAGCTTTTTCTAGTAATATTACATTGGTTTTAGAGTCAAAAGTAATAAGCTTTAAACAATATCATAATATTAAGTCTAATAACTCATGTAAAACAGTTCATAAAAATACATTCAGGAGGTGGATTGCTATTAGGCTTGGAATTTTCATGCTCTACAAAAGCTCATATTTCTCATCTAACACACAAAAAGCAACTGCAATTTGATGGACAATCATAAATAAAATCAAAATAATAAAAGATTGTATTTTTTTTCCAAGCTGATTTTTAAATAAGACTTACATTTTGATTTTAATCAGTCATTATAGATATCAGAATCTCTTTTATTACTTTCATTTATACTGAAAATTAAGTAATACACAAAAAAAAATTTACCTTAAGAAACACAAAACGTTCACCATTTCTTTCAAATTCCAACTGTTCATTTTTCTGTAATGCATCAGGTCTATAAGAAAAAAAAAAATAATTCACTTACACATTATCACAAATAAATATTTGAAATGGATATATATCTTATAATAGATTAAGGTAAAATTTTTATAACAATAAACATTTTGGGGATGAATGAGTTCAATTCAAATGCCTACATTTAATACAGCTTCAGAGCTTCAGCATCATATTTTGTTTAAGAACTGTGTGATACTCAGATCCAATTTCACTTTAACATTTATTTGGTTGATTCAAGTAGCATTTTGGAATCAACCTGCAATTAATGTACAAACAGGAATTCTCACCAGGATCATGTGAAAAATTCTCGACCAGATGCAGAGATGGCGCAAGTATGACAAAATGACCCTGACATTTGTCAAGTACTTTAGTTGACTTAATGCAAAGTTTTAGACATTTGCATTTAGTTGCTTATTTGCGGTGATTAAGTAAAGCAAACAGGTTTTGAAATCTTCTAAAAAAATGGATAAAATTGAAGTTTGAGTTGTTATAAAGTACTTTGTTTAAAATTAAAAGGTTTAATACCAACAGACATATTAAAAGTTAGATTTCAATTTAAAGGATTCTTTTCTTCATCTTTTTTAATGAAAAAAGAAAATGTAATGTTGAAGTTAAATTTTGTTGCACATCCATTCAATATGAGAATGTTCAAGGTGCCCGAAAACTGCTACAAGTGATAAAATCATACAAAAATACGCAATACTGTATTAAATGATCATCAACTGAAGATATATGAACTTGCTGACAGCAACAGATGGTGTCCACTGTTTACATATTCAACAATGTTCTGGGTATGAAAAGGCTTTCTGCTGGATGGGTATGAAAAGTCTGAACACACATTTCACTGTATTCAGTGAAATGTGTGTTCAGACTTACAGTGAACTGAAGGGTGTTCAGACTTACTTTACAATTCTGTTTTATAACAGTAGCTAAAACACAGATTCACCACACCATTATATGCCAGAGATAAAACAGCAATCAAAACAATGGGTGGGAGCAGGTGACAAGAATGTGAAAACGGTTCTATTTGCAGGAAGTCACTTTTAATTTTTTTGGGGGATTTTCTGGTAGTGCTTATAGACTACCTGGAAAAAGGCAGGACGACTATCATCAGGGAGTATTATGCTTCATTAATGGACCAGGTGAAGGGTGCTATTCAGGAAAGCATCCACATCTGGCCAAAAAAAAGTCTTCTTCACCACAATAACACACATGTCATGGGTTAATGCTGCACAAATTCATGATCTATACTTTGAAATGTTACCACATGCACATATTTGGATCCCAGCGATTACCTCCTCTTCTCCAACCTTTAAAAACAGCTCACCAAACAAAGATTCACTTCACAAGATGAAATCAAACTGAGATAACTATTTATTTTACAAAGTTGGATAAGTCACATTACACTGATAGTATTATAAAATTTGGAAAGTTTCTCCAAATGTACTGAATTGCAATAACTATGTTGAAAAATATTAAACATTTTTTTTTTAAATCTTGCGTTTTCTTTGTCAGGCCAAGAACTTTTTTAAGAGCCCCATAGTGGCATCAACGCTTGTAGCTATAATATTCTATTTTTAGCCATATAATTTTATTTTTTTCTTTAGATGAAGGAAAGAAGAGGAAGCTATCCACTTTTTATGCTGACACAATTTTTACACAAAATTAAAGAAGTGAAGATAAAAAAGTAACAAGCAATACTCCTGAGAAATATCAATGACAGACAGAAAAATATCAGTACCTCTCTAAAAATTACAAGAGAAAACTGTCCTTTTTTACTGATGGACATGATTTCTTGTAAGCCTGTTTGGAGTTTGAAATTACTTTTTGTGTTCTACTGATTATAAATTAAGATGTATTCAAAATTATTTTTGAAAAAGGAAGGCTGAAGGAAAATGTCAGCAACATCTACAAATTTTGTTTTTAATAAGGAACTACTGCAACCTCTTTGCTCTAAATTATATTTTCATAGCCCAACATTAATTTTTTATCATCAACCCAAAATGAAAAATAATCAAGTGTTTTTGATCGATTTCAAAGCTGCAAATGAATGCTCAAATTATAGTTTTACTAATAAAAAGTATTTTTTACTCACACACTCAGGATTTCTCTACATCAAACAATTGTTATAAGATCTTCACAGCTTTCACATGATTAATTACTTCACATATTTAATTAATTCATATAATTAAAAGACTAATAATGCATATTTACTGAATATTTGCTTTTTATTATTTTCATAACTCTTTGAATACCATACCTATTTTGATCCTCTAAACTCCAGTACTACAGTTCATTCAACTGTAGAATTCCCTGACTGATCACAATAATATGCAATATTAAGTAATATTTACTAAATAGCAATCTTATAATTTTCTTTTCAGTTGTTTATTTATGTTAAATTTAACAACTAAATGGAAAGATCAAATAACTGAAGATAGTAAACCGCAAGTCTTAAAAATTTTTAATAATAATTAAAATAATTTTTTTTTTATTTTAAAATACAACTGGTTAGTAACAAATTATAAAGAAACACAGTACATCGAAATATAAGACTAATAATAAAAAGTTCAAAAGATTTTCATTTAAATCTTTTTCTTTAACTTCTAAAACACAACCAATTAAGTTGTTCAAAGGTGTAATGTAATTCAACAAAATAAATACTACTTCATGAAGTAGTGTATAGGAACTTACGTTCGCACAAAATCTGCTTGTACAGAATGATCAATAACTAAGTCTGATGGACAAATAGGGTTAACTTTGTCGGGATCTCCTCCAAGAGCTTTCACTGCATCTCTCATTGCAGCAAAATCTACTACTGCAGGTACACCTGTCAAATCCTACAAACAATATAAAAAAGAATTAGATGATGTTTTCATATAAATTTAAATTAATACAATTTTTATTATTAATCACTCAATTATTATGTATTTTATAAATTATTGATAAGTATATGCATTAACTCTTAACTGCATGATGGTACTCTAGTTGTACCACTTGTATAAGATTTTTTGCTCAGCGATATAGTGGTTTAATTTTACAAGCAGTTGTTCTATTACATAGTGCTAGTTCATTTGAATCAATCGTGACCGTTCCGGCTATTGTATGAACCACTCGTTATGAGAACGATCATTTTATATTCTATGCGTTTGAGGTTATGGTGTTCTGTCTTAAGTTTTGTGTTCTGCTTGTGTTTTACTACGATTTTGCTGCGGTTTTTTGTACTTATTCAAGTAGAAAAACATAAAAAAAAGTAAGTAAATAATAATAATAAGTTATATATTATTTTTTAGGTAATTATTTGATACGAATGTGGTGGTACTATACCAGTACCGGTGCGCAAATGAGCAACTTTGACTATAGAAATATGGAATGTATGGTTATTTGTTAATATTGCTAATATTATAATTATTATACACTTATATGATCTCTCATTGTTCTTATCTCTGAAATTTACTCTATTTACAATTAGTATTATAAATTTATACTGTGCAAATGATTATAATACAAATTTTACATATTTTTTTCAGATTTCAAAATGAGTTTCCTGAATGAAAATGATATCATTTCGTACCTTGAAATTCCTTCTGACCTGGAGTCTGAAGATGGTTTAGAGTGTGAACCAAATGATGATGAGGACGTACAAGATGAGAATGTTCTAATGAATTTAAATAATGTAGATCCTGATGATCTTGGTGTAGTGGAAGTGAATGATATTGAATTTCCGGTCAATGATCAGATAGAAAATGTGCCTATGCAATCACCAGAAAATGACCAAGTTGAAGCTGCTGAAATAAAGGAGCCACTGTGGATTGATGGTTGTATTTCAGAAATCCAAATTGAAGAATTTGTTGAAAATACTGGACCAACTTCTACTATAACAGATCTTCAAATTCCATCAACAGTTAATGTTTTAGAAAAACCATTCCCAGATAATGTTATAAAACATATTACATTCCATACTAATTTATATGACACTCAGTTAGGGAAACTATGTAAGTCCACTGATGACTCTGAAATCAAAACATTTTTGGGAATGAATATATTGATGGGAGTTAAAAAAAATTCTGCATACAGAGATTACTGGTCAAGCGCGGCTGATTTACACGATTCATACATTTCAAATATGATGCCAATCAACCACTTATTTCATATGGAAGAACCTGGATACCGAAAAACTAACACTGAAAAATTTTAGATGGAGTATATCATCATATCTAGTATCTAGTGCTTTACTGCGATAGGCTACCAAAGAGGCCTTAGCTCCAAAAGGTTTATCATTTATAAAAGCAAAAAAAAGAGTGGTGCCAAGTAACATTAGAACAGAAAGTGCTGTACATCAACCTCAACGTTCTACCTATCGTCGATGTGACACTTCAAAAAATCAGGTCCGTATCTCACCATGTGTAAGTGTGAGATTTTCAAAGTACCATTATGCCTTAGAAAAGGAAAAAACTGTTTTAGAGATTATCATAAGTAAAGAATTAGATTATATGCAAGATTTATTTAATAAAACTGAATTATTCTGACAGATTCTTTAGTGTTATCTTTTCAGATCCTAAATGTCACTTGTGCATGGCGGTACTCTAAGTATACCACCACTGATAATCCCTTATAATTGTAAAAAATATTTTGCATGCAATTTCTTTTATTTAGACTCCTGTGACCCAGAAAAATATGAAATAAGTCAGAATTTACTCTTTAATAATTTTTGTGCAGTTAAGAGTTAAAACAGATAATACAACTCAATCTCTTTTATAAATGTTTGTTATTTTTATAACATAATGTAAGTATAACTGGTTTTATAAGGATACTTTTTAAATTAAAACTAGTTACAGGTATATTGCTGTTTATCAGGTTTTTCTAAGATGCATTTTTAAGGCTAAACAAAATATTCATCAATTTCCTGTCAACAATTTGAAATGTTTTTCTAGTAATTTTTTCAAGGTAAATGTAATAAGTATAAATGAAATAAAACGAAAATTATTTTATTACACTTGATATTAATAGCTTAAGTATTAAAATAAATAAAACATAATAAGATTATGTACAAGTTTATTAAGTATAAAATAAGTAGTCATTAAGTAATTACTTAAACCTCACAGTTACATGTGTTCTAGTGAGTATACTTATAGAATTACTTATTAGAATTTAGAGAATACTTTAATAAGATTGAAAACTATTTAACAGATTATAAATTAAATAAACACCAAACTGAAAACAATTACAAACAACTAACTGTTTGTACAATAAATTTTTAAGTGTTAATAAATAACATTTAAAATTTAAAGTGGTCAAAGTAAAATTTAAAACAATTTTTAAGTTTTTTTCAAGAGTGATTAATTTTTTAAGCTTAATTTATTTTACAATCTTAATTAAAATAAGGAAATGACTACACAAAACAGCATCTTTGAAAAGATGCCGTTTGAAAAATATCTTTTACATCTTTTGAAAAGAGTTATTTACAAGAATTCTATGTTTTGATAAAAAAAAAAGGTTACCTTAAGTTACTATCTAAATTTCTGATCAATTTCTTTAAATACTGAAATATCAAACTGAGAAAGAATTAGAATTAATAAAATCACTCCGTGTGGTGAAGAATAGGCCTTTTAGATACACACATACATATACATATATATCATCAGAATCGTTTCTTTTCAAAGAAAAAAAAGAAAATACATTTCTATTACTTATTTAATTAAAAAATATATTTTAATGAAACATAAGTTACTGATTATTTAAAATAATTTTAATTATAATTTTAGTTATTAATACGATTAATAATTCTATTTGTACTCTTAATTAATACAAACCGTAAAGCAAACAGATGGTTACACAAATTAATTCTGTAGCATCACTTCTGAGAATATAAAGAGATAAGTTGGCTGAGATAATACAAAACAAGCAAACAGAGATTTATTGAGATATGAAATGTTTCCTCAAATGAATAATAAATATTTCTTGTAATCAAATATGCTACATGTTTGAGTTAATCTATGTGATCATTTTGAGTGGAAATTACTTACATGTTACATTTTGCCTAAGTAACATTCCAGGCTCAAAGTTAAATTAATAAATATTAACATGGCAGAACTTAAATTGTGAAATTAGGCATCTGATATGTTTTAACTTAATCACTGCAAATTACCTTATGCAATTATTTTCTGTAATTTAAATCAATAAAAATGGAGCTTGACAGAATAACAACGTATTCGTTTCATTTCAGAATTGTTAATTTCTTTTGTAACGATTTTGTTGAAGAAATGAAGCTATAAATTTATAATGTTAAGTCTGTTTTTCTGTGAGAAAAGTACCAAATCTGATCAGGATTTGAATAGAGAACTTAGTGGATGAGAGGTACAAATGTTACCACTAAACCATGAAGATCGGCATAATTTATTTTCTTTTAAAGCGACTACAAGCTAATCACCCGATGACAGCTGCTGATGAGAGATAAAGTTTTATAGAGAATAAAAAATGTCATGCTTGAGTGAAGTTTGAAATAGAGACTATTGGTTGAAGGCTGAGACCTACCTCTCTACTATGGAGATTGGAATAATATAATTAATAATATTAAAACACTACTTTTTAATTCAGCATATAAGATAAAATGAGAGTGAAGATTAACCTTGTAATTGTAATGGTAGAAGAAAGTTCTTGAGGCACTAAAATGTATTTGAAATTATTGATAAAAGTTATAAAACATTAAAAGATTCTAACACAGTACTATCAAATAAGAAAATAAAGTAAAGCTTAAGTAATAAATAGCTTATCAAACTATTGATTAAAGTTATAAAAAACTGAACGATTTTATAAGCAGTACAATTAAAGAAAAATAATAATATAATTTAATATAATAATAATAATAATAATAATAAAATAATTAAAGAAATATTGATTTTTATATAGCAGACCACAGATATAATAAAAAACTTAAACTTAAAAGTAAATTAATACATAATAATTTACCTGTAAGATTACCCTGGCAGGTTTGAATGCAACTTCAACACCTCCTTCCAAAGCCTGATTTTGGCGCCAAGCCAAAATATTTTGTACATCTTTCTCTCTTACTTGAAAATTATCACAGTTTCGTATAGCAGATTCTAAGATTACACGAATTGAGAATGGCAGTTCATCTATATGAAAAAAAAAATTATTTCAGACAAAAAATTGAAAAATTCTTCATTTATATTTTGTAATATTGTATTATATATCTAACTCTAACAATATAAGCAAGCAATAATTATGATGCAACCGTACAGAAATATAAGCAATTAATTTCTATGTGGTCAGTATAATTAATATTGGTTTCGCATTCAATTGATCTTGGTTCTTGGATTTGATTTGTGGAAAAATATCCAAGTATTTCAAAATACATTTCCTTATCCCATGAACAAGCTTCAAGCTTATGTGGTGATATCATCAAGCAAAAAGAGAAATTCATCAACAAATTAACAGTGCAGCTTAAGTTATTAAAGCCATACTATTAAAACCAAGTTAAATTAGTTGTTCCCCCTTGTACCCCTGGGGCAGACCTTCAATAAAATACAGGCTTGCCTTTATTTTATTGAAAGGCGAGCCTCCCCGACATGGCAGGTCAGCCCACTCCCAGTCCCTGATCTTCTTCCTCTCTCTTATTCAATCCAGAGAGCCCTACCACTTCAGCCAAGTCACAGTGTTGAGTTCCTTTAATAATTTTTTTTTTTTCACTACCTCAACAAGCAATGATTCACCACCCCGCGACAAGGATATTGGTGGGGTCCCGCGGGCCGCATCAATATGGCCCGCGATCGCAATGTCACAGAAAGAAGAATCATGTTTTTTAGAGCTTTTAGACTTCACTCGATTCCTCACGAAAGTTTTAAAAGGCGCACACTACATTTATAAGTAATTTCAAGGGCAGCGCGTGCCTAGACAAGCGAGAGAGATAGACAGTAAC
>JAAAKQ030253113.1:0-10892 GCA_010016005.3 Zanna intricata | reverse complement strand
TGCCTGACCGGGATTCGAACCCGGGACTTCCGGATGAAAAGCCGAGACGCTACCACTCGGCTACGGAGGCCGGCATTTATTTATATTTGATTTTTTTACACACTGTATTTTTTAATGTTCTTATTTTTTTCCAATCTTATCGGTTATCAGAAATAATGTCTAATACTAATTACTACAGGAAAGGTCGACCTGAGATTGTATAAGACTACACTTTACTTACATTCCTACATATCATCCTCATTCATCCTCTGAAACAATACCTTACGGTAGTTCCCGAAGGCTAAACAGAAAAAAAAATACTAATTACTAAATAATGTCTAATACTAATGTCAGAAATATGTCTAAAATATTCATTCTAAAAAAGGTCCTCTGCACATTAAGGTGAAACTTTCGAAACTGTCCTATTCAAAATGTCCTACGACGTCAAATGTCAAAAATATAAAACGTCTAGGATGGCATTTATTAATGTCCGGAAATAGATCATCTTCCAGAAATTTTTAATTGAAGAAACAAATGTCGATTGCGTAAACAACGGGATTATGAGTTCTACTTGCCAATATATGACAAAGGCTTTCACAGTACAAAAAAACAGAAAGACTTCTCTAAGCAAATCATTATGTTGCCCAAATTATAAAATGCTGTATCTAAGACACTGTTATAATAATAATATTAGTCTGAAATCAAAAAATATTACGACACATATATAATAATAAATCTGATCTTGGCATCACATGACTTCCGTGTACGTTTATTAAATTACATAAGTTTAAATGAAGTGCAGCAAAAAAATGTGTTTAATTCATTTCAAAGTGAGATACGATCCTCCAATTCTTTAATAAAGTCGACAGATACAATTAATTGCTAAAATATCGGTTTTAATTAACGTCAAATATTTATAGAATTATTAATTCAACAATCTTACCTAAAATATTAGGTTACAGTAAAAATCCCTTTCTTACTCTTTAAATAAATGTAATTTATATATATAACTAATAATATGTTTTGTTAAATTATTATGATGTAATCATCAACAAAATGAGAACAAAAACAAAACAGGTGAAGGTTTCGTTTGTTATAGGTTCACAGGAGAATGTTATAGCGATATTTATTATCAAGTAGACAAAAAAATTCACAAATAAAAATAAAACGATTCTAAATAATAATTTTTAATTAAATAATCAAATGTTTTGCCAAATCTGATGTGGACCTGCAATGATTACATTTTCAGCCAATTAAATAACATACATCATACGTTTTTTTTTTAAAGGAAAAATATACAAAAATTTCATTTAAATTAATAACTTATGATATTTTTTCATATTTTTTTGTTTTTTATTGTTATTATTGAATTATTATTTATCATAACTTTTTTTTTACAATCAGTGGTTAGTATAATTATTAAAAAATCAATATATTTAAATTAAAAAAAAAACGTTAAAAAAAAAAGAAAAGGAGATGAAATCTGATTCGAACCGATTTGCCTTCCCCTTTTAAAACCGAAATATTTCGTTAATTAAAATTTTATTTCGCTATAACTCTGGAACCAATTAAAATTAATACCATTTATGATATATCGTTAAAAAAACACACAATAAGAGCTTATTATTGCAGTTAAGAAAAATTCTAAAATCAACTTTTTTTTTTGGAAATTTTGGGCTTTTTTGGGCACTTTTAGTTCAGTCGATTGCAGTCAAAAGGGACGGTACACAACTAGATGTTACAACAATCCTAAATCCAAAATTTCAAAAACGTTTAATTTTAATAATTTTGCGTAAAAAAAAAACAATTATTTAATCAAAATATCTTTGCTTTGAATTGTTTTAAACCAACAAATAACGCTTAACTTTATTTTGTTAAAAATTTCTCAGTTGATGGGTAACCAGTAAAATTGATTTACGATTAAGAATACATATAAATTCTGAAACAAGATCGAACAAAATTTCAATCTTAATTTATCAGTTTACATAAATCATATATTAAATCTGTAGAAATTTTAACATTCTAGCGATCATTTATTCCTAGATTAGATACAGTCACTAGATATATATTAATGCTTTTTTGAATTTGAAATTTTTTATTCTATTGTTGAAATACAAGTTATTTGCAGTCGGTAAGGAATAATCGATGAGATAATCATTTTAAAAATGTATATACTCTTCTTACGAGAACTGAACCAACTTAAATGTAGAGTCAACATAAGCAGTCAGGTAATCTTTAGAAAAGTACAAGTAAAAACTGTTTTATTAATAAATAGAAGTCAACAAAATTAGATATTTTAACCTTTAAACATTAAAAGTGAATGAGTAGTCGACAAACAGTAGCATAACGTCAGAGTAGAATATTTTCAAAATCAGCATAATTTAAAAATTAATCGATTAATTTAGTAAGTAGATTTAGTATTTAACATTTATATATACAATAATACATAATTAAAGAAAGTTGTCTTAATGACAAATTGCAAGGACATACTGTTAATTAATGCTGTATTGCAAAAGAAAAATGAATTATTCATCATAATTAACGAAGAAAAATGACCAGTGGATTATGTTGAGCTGTCATTAACCAATATCTGACAAAATATTTGTAATATGTTTTATTTTATAATAAATAAATATCTAACTAAGTAATATAAAGCGTAGTTTATGATCAATTTAACTTTGCGGTTGTTGAATACGACAAATTTAACAAATAACATACGCCTACTCTATGAATTGATTAATTTTGTTGCTTTCATATTCCATACATAAATATGTATTAATCATTAACCGTGCAGCAAAACTTTTAATATTTTTGTAATACAAATAGATATACCATAAAATGGTATATGTAATATGTTTCTAAACGGCTTAAGTAGTGCCGATATAGTTAATGGAGATGTAGTCAGTTTTATTTTTTTTTTCTATATAACCTCTTCTAAAAAAACATAAAAATTGAACTTCATACTTTAAAATCCTACTAAAAATTACAATTATATCTAAAATAATTTTGAATAAAATATTCAAATATGTATGCTGAAAGTCAGTTTCTTCTGTGTGCAAATTAAAAGTTTGTACCATTCTACAAGAAACAGGTGTGAAATTTTGGTTTTGCAGCCGGTAGTAATCAATTGATTTAATTATTATTTAATTGTTTAGTATTAATAATAACGGTATTCAATATACGGAACAAGAATGAATTTTTTCTTTTCAGTATTTGTGGAAAATAATAATGATGCTGTTCTTGGTAACAAAGATTTCCTAACTCCACTAGAGATTCATCAACATCTCTGAAAGCTGAACATAAAATTTAAAAATACTGGAGATGATTCGCCATCAGGTAGAACAAAAATTAGTTGCTCTCTTCATCAGATATCTGGAAAGGAAGGAATATAACAATATTCCTATTCGACATTTTTGGAAATGCAGTAGAACTTTGACAAGAATCGGTTTCCGGGACTTCTTCATAAATTGAAGTCGAGACCACCTCAACCATTCTATTTAATTCTTCGTAGCTACCTGGACGGTCGCCTTTCGCAAGTTAGATATAATCAAGAGCTATCTAACTTTTTTGATTTTAATTCAGGAGTTCCACAGGGTTCAGTTTTGTGACCGATTTTATACTTAATATTCACTTCAAATCTTCCTAATCCTGACTAAGTCATAGTTGCATCATCTGGGGATGACACCGCAATTTTGGCGGTTGACGATGACCGGACTCTAGCCAACCGAGTGACGTTTGTGATAAGGAAAGGAGAGTGCCCACAAGTTCACATGGATAATATGGATATTCCATTTACAAACATTGTACAATGCCTAGGATTGAACCTGGATGGTCTTATAACATGGAGAGGTCTAGAAAAAATAAGAGAAAGCAAGTGAACATTAAGTGAATGTATTGTTGTTGGTCAGGGGATCTCAGTTGCGTCTATCAAACAAGGTATTGTTGTATGAGGTATTCTTGAAATCGACATGAATCTATAGGAATCATCTATGGGGCACAATTGTAACAGCAACATTGAGGTCAGCAACGTCGAGCGGTTCTAGAACAAAATACTCTGGAACATAACTAGAGAGGCTTCTGTTTGTCTGGAATATCCTAAATAAGTTTTCAGAACATTAAAGGAACTTCAGTCTAAGTAGTTTCGGCCAGTATTACTTCGTATGCCGGCCTCCGTGGCGCGAATGGTATCGTCTCGGCCTTTCATCCGAAGGCCCTGAGATTGAATACCGGTCAGGCATGGCATTTTCACACAAGTTACACATCACTCATCTTCATCCTCTGATGTAATACCTAACGGTGGTTCCGGAGGTAAAAAAATAAAAGTAGTATTACTTCGTGTACTTTGTTGTGCTCTTTGACTGATAAAAAAGGGTAGAATTCTTTAAGGAATTATTATTAGACTGAAATATGTTAAAAGCCGAGGTTTTGAAGATGACCTCCGGTAAAGCTCATAAGAACTACAAGCGGAGGGGTTGGCGGAGGGTCTCTTCCCCTACGGGGGTCAGGTTGAAGGAACACATTTAAAATTGAATTCATATGAAAAAACATTTTTATTCCCCTGATGAAAACTTCCACCGATTTCTCGGCCTGTACAGATCTGCTGAGTGGGAATAGATTAGAACCCCTGATGGCTAGGGACCACCGGGGCAGTTTCACTGGCCGAAGGTAGGCGTGTTGGCAACGAGCCACGATTAGATTAGTCTAACTAATTTTTGATTTGAGAACGAAAGTTTTGCTGTCGGCTGAATGGTGACTGCACTGCCGAAGGCATAGGTGTCATGCAGCCGTCATGTGTAGCGTTAGCGTCAGTCATGTGTAGAGTCATCCAGACGAAAGCAGTCTAGGTTTGTAACCGCTGTCGGCGAGACGGGGACTGCACTGCCAAGGGCATGGTAGTCCAAGCAGCTGTGAGGTGCTCCTTCTTGATAAGGGCAGATATGATAAAAGTAAATGTCACACGGTAATGATTTTAATTTAAATTGAGAATAAAGTTGAGTCTATTTTGGCCGATTCCGACTTATAAGGGAACTAAGTCTAAATTACCGTTGTTGCTAGCAACATTTTCTTTCTTGGTGTGTTTTTAACTAAATTATCGCTAATAATAAATCATTTACAGTCACTATTAGCTTGTTAAATTAAAGAACTAGGCGGCGGGGGGGGGTTCGTGCTTCCGTGAACTAGGTTAGCTAGTTCAAAGGCCAACGTGTAGGACGGAATTAGAAGATATCCGAAAGAAGCCTACAGCGAAGGCAAAGACTGAGTCAAAACTCACTGATATAAATGTTTACCGAGGCATTTGTATCGATGGCTAGAACGGGAGGGGTGGTGTGGCGACCGAAATGTCACAAGGGGGTCTGCCCTACTGGGGTTGGGATATCCTAATGAAAATGTACGTGTGATTATGAAGGAAAAACTTAGAATGCTTTCTAAGTAAGTTCATATGTAATGGAGTATCACAAGAAAATAATTTTTGGGACCTTATATTTGGGTGGAAGCGTTTCATATCTTGAGATATTACGAGATTATAAAAAAATTTGTATTCAGCGTAGGCTGTCTTTATTTTTGTAGTAAGATAATAAATGGTCTCGGTGCTCTGACTGAACAGAAAGGTGAGGAAAAATGAATTGCCAACACGTTCATATGATTTGTTATCTTAGGATTTTAAGTTCTTGGGAATCGACAAAGTTATGATTTCTTCAAATCCAAATGACCTGAACCACTAATCTTTTTTTTTCCTCTCTGGGTCGGATCTCCAATTTAGTATGGCACAACCCAGAGAGGGAACCGCTAATCTGTCGATTGAAAACACAACTGATTTTTTTTTAAATCAGGAAAAAAAATTATTATAAAATTCAGTA
Source organism: Zanna intricata (assembly GCA_010016005.3). Classification (NCBI taxonomy): domain Eukaryota; kingdom Metazoa; phylum Arthropoda; class Insecta; order Hemiptera; family Fulgoridae; genus Zanna; species Zanna intricata. The sequence goes on along the minus strand of JAAAKQ030253113.1, from coordinate 5,055 downwards.
GTAAATTGCTGATATTTAAACATAAGATAGAATATGGCTCTTAGAACATTTTCTCTGTTATGTGTTAAACATATAATAAAAAAAAATTCTTTTGCTTAATTTTTAACCGACTGATTTCAAACAAGGAACAAGGAAAATGACTTTTAATCCATCGATATCTAATTGAGAGGCAGAAAGATATTTATAGAAAATTCTCCACCAGAAAAATAAATTTAAATAAAAAATCCAAACGATTATAATAAATATTAATGAAAGAAAGAATTAGTTATATAAAGTGTTATATTTAATAAAATTACATTTAACTTCCCCAAAAATAAAAAAAAAATAAAAAGTTAAAATGAAAGACAGATTACAAATAGCTTGTAATTTTCACAACTCTTATTGTTTTCTGCTATACTTGTAAAAGTATAGTTCTTCAAAATTATCTTGTGTACGTTTTAAGTTCTACCCTATGTTCTATATAGCACTAGTAAATGATTTTGAAAAATTTCAATGGGAGATTCCTTTTTGATATGAATATATCTGATATAATTTATTTAAGATTCCAACAAAAATTTAACACAATGTAAATAAAAATTTGAAATAAAAAAAAACTTGTGAAAAGTTCATATCAAATATAAACACAAATGCGGTTGAAGTTTACTCTGACGATGAAAACAGCCAAAATAATTAGATCAAGGTGCGATTTATAATCCGACTTTAATATCAATCGTCCAGTTTATTTTTCTTTTGGAAAGGTTGGAGAAATCAGAGAAAACGATACTAATACAAGATACACCATAATAAAAATAATTTATTTAAGATTGTTATCCGCTGTGATTCAAGAATGTTTTTTTAAACAACTTCCAACAGATTATAATCTAAAATTAATTTATTTTAGAAGCTTAGATTTCTGTTGTTAGTTCTCTAACTAATTTTTAAGAATTTAAACAATTTATCTATTTTAGTAAAACATAATTACAATAAATTCTTAAATACTGGTTTGAATTTTTATTGTTATTTTCCATAAAGAACTCAGGCAATTAATAAAAAAATAAATAAATCACATACATATGTGTATAATGAATATTATGAAATATAACTCTGACAGTTTTCAATGAAAAATATTTAAGTGATTGGCAGTGTATAAAAATATAGTAAATTTATCGTTTTGCAGTACATTTTCCAGTCTCTTATGGTTTAATACTATCGAAACAATTTGATATGCAAGCATATCAAATACATAGTACTAATCGGCTATCGTTTCTTTGATCTAAATATAATTGTTACTCAGCAATTCCTTGTAGAAATCAGAGAGAGCTGGTGAATATCAACTTCGTTCCAATAATCATAGCATGGTTATGTGCAGAAGTATATCCAATTTTGGAAATAAGGAAAGAGAAAGCCTAATATTCCTCATAAAACGTGTCCCGTATGTTTGGAGTGTATTGGTTGTTATTCTTGAAAATAGATTATTTTTTTGTACGGTAATTATGTATAAGTGTATAACATGTTTAAATTGAAATCTTTTCTTTTTTTTAAATTTGGCTTGTAATACAAATTATTGATTTTAATTTTTATTTAAGTTTACTGCATTTTAAAAATTATTTTATTTATATTTTGGCAGATATCTTATAATTATTTACTAATTCCTTATAAGAGAACAGTTTTTGAATTTTGTTTAATCTCATTTAATTTATTAAATAAAGAAATTATTTCCCAGAGAATTTTTCAAAATAATATTAAGAGCGTAAGGAATGTATTATTGAAGAAGTGGTTTCTCGCGTTAACATATTATCAAGTGCAGTTTCACTACTAAAACAAGATGAACACCGGGTTATGAATACTTTCAATTTGTTTATATAATAATTTTTATACATTATATATAGTTAATACATAAATATTTATAAGTATAAATATATATATATATATATATTTTTTTTTTACTAATATGTGTTTAATAACAAATTAATTACATTTTAACCGACAAGAATCATTCGTGAGTGAACACTAGTTTTAATTATAATGATGTAAAAAGTAAAATGTTTTATTAAACTGGTAATTATTTTCTCATTAAGTCTACGTGTATTACCTATATGTTATAATAAATGCAAAACTAGTGGTGATATTGTGCAATTTAAATTTTTACATGTAACGAATGAGTTACCTTGTAATTCAAAATTATTAATTGTTTTAGGTAAGTATATTTATATTAAAAAAAAAAAAGTCTTATTAATCAATTATAAATTAGCTGTGTTATTTATGTCATAGGTAATAGATTGTATAATATACTTACATATGTACGTATGCACTTATAATTTATAATCCGATATGAAGTAACAAAAAAAAAAAAAAAAATGGCGAGACTAATTTTAGTAATTTCCTAACATTATAAAAGTTCTGTGATAATGACAAAATAGCAAAACTTATTATAATGTAATAACTTTCACCGAACCATGATAATTTTGTTGTAAAACAAGTGTCGGTAATGTAACAATTGATGAGAAATATATTTTATTTCCTTATTGAAATGAAAACTTTGTACCGGACACATTTGTAATAGACTTTTGCATGGAGAAAAAATAGCTGAATCGTAATCAAAAATCTTCACGAGACGCTGAGAATATATATATATATATATATATATAGAAGAGAAAGACATGGAGTGAGAATTTATACATATATGTCTATATATATATATATATATATATATACATACATAGAAAGAGAGATGGAAGAAAAACATCGGTGATTCCCGATACACATCACTTTCTCTCTCTCACTCTCTTTCTCTCTTTCTGTATACTTATGCATATGCGCATATACGTTTACATGAATACAGTGAAAGACGTTAATTCCGCTTCTCTTTCTTTCTCCCGCTCTTTTTCTCTCTTTTTGCATACCGATACGCATATATGTATACAGCATATGTGTACAAAACATTAATACAATGTAGAAAGATTGTTGTAGTTATCTGGAGTACGTTGCTTTGTAGATATGGTTGTGTATACCTACACGTATTGGAAGTTTTTGTTATGTTGTATAAAATTAATTTTAAAACAATTTTTTACATTCAGTATTATTAAATTATTTAATTAACCATTAGACCATATTATAAATAGATTTTTTAAGTAGTCTATTAAATCCTTTTAAATGAATAATCTCATATATTAGAATCAGCAATAGAATCAAATATAATTATTAACTAATGATCGGTACTCATTGTTTTAAGTTTTCACTTCTGTTTGCCAGTCCCACAACTGGCTACTTTTTTTTTTTAATTATTATCATTATACATAAAAAATCAACCACAAAATCAAAATTCTGTGTTTTGATGAATTTTTATTTAATGTTCTCTCGAAGTTCTTTTTTGAGGAGAGGTGATCAAATTGATTTAGTCGATTTTAAATTGAATTTCAAATAACTCAAACGGTAGTTCTTTGGATTAAATCACCTTATAAAACATTAAACTTTTCACCATTATTAAATATTTATTAAGCCGATTTATATTCTATTCTACTTATATATTTTCTCATAAGACTACCTCCAAAAATCAGAAGACGTTTTCAATTTAAAAAAATGGATTGTCAGATCATTGTTTGCCGTCTATTAATACAAGTCAAGTAGACCGATATGTAGAAAAATAAATTAAATTGTTAAATTAGCCTTGTTTTGTATTTATGAATACATTATTTTCACTAAAAAGAAAATTAATTTATTAAAAAAAAAAAATAATAATAATCTATCAAACCAAATAACAAAACCGTTTTTAAGTCAACATATTTCGGCTTATGAAAAAGGATAAAAAAATGTCATGCTCCGTTGCCATTTTTAATAAATTACCTCTCTTTTGGATGATACAGTATGTATGATTGTGAATGAAGTGTAGTCTTGTGACAATCTCAGGTCGGCCACTCATGAGAAGTGTGGTTAATTGATACCCAACCACCAAAGAACAACACCGAGGAGGGAGACGAGGTTTTCGATGTGGGCAGGTGTACACCTGCCCACATCGAAACCTGCTGTGAGAACCGAGCCCTGTGGTACCACAGGGCTCGGTTCTCGGCCCCCAGATGTGGAATATCGTGTATGATGACCTCTTGAGGATGCAATTTTCAGGAGACACTGAGGCGGTCGCATACGCAGATGACTTGGCCCTTCTGATCGCCGGAAAAACGGAGGAGGAAGTACAGAAGACGGCCAAGGAAGCGGTGCGTTTGGTAGAAAGATGGCTGAAGAACAGAGGACTAAGCCTGGCCCCGCAGAAAACTACCATCTTGGCAACGGTGAGCCGTAGAAGGATTGGAGATTTAACGATAAATGTTCAGCGCACAAGGGTGAGCACGTCAAGACACGTAAAATACCTTGGAATGTGGCTGGAGAAGTCTGGCCTCTTCAAACACCATCTCGAGGAGGCCGCGACTAAAACCGGCCGCACCCTTGATGCTCTGACTAAACTAATGACCAATGTTAAAGGACCCTCGGCAAGCAAGACGCGGCTTGTCCTCTCAGTGGCCACGTCGATACTGCTCTACGGAGTACCGGTGTGGGCGGAGGCATTGGAGAGGCCAAGAAATGAGAGATTACCGTCTTCGTTACAACGATGGGAAGCAATAAAAGTGGCCTCTGCGTATCGTTCGGTATCTTGCGATGCGATAGAGGTCATCGCCGGGATCCCTCCAATCCGACTACGGGCCATAAAACTGAAGAAAATGTATGAAGGTATGCCGCGTAGAGACGCTAAAGAAGAACTCTAAAGATAATGGGACAGGAGGGGATTTGGGGAGGTGGGATATTACCTGACCCAATTGCTCTCTGGACATGGAAATTATGCAGCATACCTACATAGATTTGGAAGAAAAGAGTCTCCGGAGTGTGATTACTGTCGTGAGAATGACACACCGGAGCACACAATCTACAAGTGTATCCGGTGGGAGTACACGGGATTGACATGGCTCACCCCTGAAAACACCATAAAATACATGCTCCGGGGTAGGACACAATGGGGCGAGGTAAGCAACCTGGTCTCAAGAATCATGAAGTCCAAAGAAGAAGAGGGCAAACTTAGGGAGGAGA